>PVKB01001924.1:0-27500 GCA_004027205.1 Ctenodactylus gundi
CTTTTAATGTCTAGGTCTTTGATCCACTTTGATTTGATTTTGGTGCATGGTGATAGGTGTGTGACTAGATTCATTCTTCTACATGTGGATGTCCAGTTTTCCCAGCACCATTTGTTGAACAGGCTGTCCTTTTTCCATTGTATGCATTTGCCTCCTTTGTCGAAGATTAAGTAATTGAGGTTATTTGGGTTTGTCTCTGTGTCTTCTATTCTGTTCCACTGGTCTATCTGTCTATTTTTGTGCCAGTACCAAATTGTTTTTACAACTATTGCTTTGTAGTGCAACCTGATGTCTGGAACTGTAATGCCTCCTGCCTTGGTCTTGTTGCTCAGGATTGCTTTGGCTATTCGTGGTCTCTTTTGGTTCCATATGAATTTAAGAATTGTTGTTTCAAGGTCTTTGAAGAAACTTGTAGGTATTTTGATAAGAATTGCATTGAATCTATATATCTCTTTTGGTAGTATAGTCATTTTGACTTTTTTTGCCTATCTAAGAGCAAGGGATGCCTTTCCATTTTTCTAATGTCACCTATAACTTCTTTCTTCAATGTAATATAGCTTTTTAATATAAGTCCTTCACTTCCTTGGTTAGGTATACTCCTAGGTATTTAATTTTTTGCTGAGCTATTGAGAATGGAATTGTTTTTCTGAGTTCTTACTCAATAAATTCATTGTTCATGTAGAGAAAAGCTATTGATTTTTTTAGTATTAATTTTGTAGCCTGTGACTTGGCTAAATTTTTTTATTATTTCCAGAAGTTTCATAGTGGAGTTTTTAGGAACTTCCATGTAGATAATCATATCATCTGCAAATAAGGAAAGTTTGGCCTCCTCCTTTCCAATGTCGATTCCCTTTATTTCACTTTCTTGTCTGATTGCTATGGCAAGTGTTTCAAGGACTGTGTTGAATAAGAGTGGTGAAAGTGGGCAGCCCTGTCTTGTTCCTGATTTGAGAGGGAATGATTTCAATTTTTCTCCATTTACTATGATATTTGCAGTAGGCTCAGCATATATGGCTTGTATGAGTTTTAGGTAGGGCCCATCTATACCTATTTTTCTCAGTGTTTTTATCATGAAAGGGTGCTGGATTTTTTTGTGAAAGGCTTTCTCTACATCAGTAGAAATGATCATGTGGTTTTTATGTTCGCTTTTGTTGATATGGTGTATTACATTGATTGATTTACGTATGTTGAACCAGCCTTGCATCTCAGGGATGAAGCCCACTTGATCATGGTGTATGATGTTTCTGATTCCTCGTTGCAATCTGTTTGCCAGAATCTTATTGAGGATTTTTGCATCTACATTCATTAAGGATATTGTTCTTTAATTTTTCCTCCTGTGTAAGTCTTTGTCTGGTTTTTGGACTAGTGTGATGCTAGCCCCAAGAAATGAGTTTGGTAGTATTCCTTCACTTTTATCTTATGAAATAGTTTGCGAAGGACTGGAGTGAGTTCTTCCCTAAAGTACTGAAAAAATTCTGCTATGACTCCATCTGGGCCTGGACTTTTATTTGTAGGTAGAGCTTTTATTACTTCTTCAATTTCTGTGTGCGTGATGGAGTTGTTCAAGCTTTTTATATCTTCCTCATTTAATTTTGGTATTTTATATGTCTCTAGGAAGTCAGCCATTTCTTACCAGTTCTCAATTTGTTAAAATATAGGTGTTCAAAGTACTTTCTTATAATATTCTGGATTTCCACAGAGTTTGTTGTAATTTCACCTCTTCATTTGTAAGTGTGCTAATCTATGCCTTTTCTTTCCTTTTCTTGATGAGGTTAGCAAAAGGCTTGTCAATTTTGTTAATTCTTTCAAAGGACCAACTCTTTGACTTGTTAATTCAATCCAAACTCTTAATATTGAGCTTCTGTGAAAATCAAATGTTAAATACTTCCAACAGTGTCGTAGGGTAAACATTCTCATTGCGTAAGAGAGAAATATGAGGATAGAAAGCCATTGGACTGAAACAAGTTCTAAACCTAACAGAACATAGGTTAAAGTCCCATAGCTTTGTTGAGTCTTGTAGTGCTGTGTGTAGCACTTGGAATAAACTGTGGTGAGATGTAAGCTCCAAAGGGTTTGGGTGTCCCCACCCCTAAAATATAACTTCTTCGTGGTAGGGCAATCATAAGTTTCACTGTGTATTTCTATTAAAATTGTATGTAATCAACCATGTGAATGTTGGAAGTTCATAATACCAATTGACACTATTGGTTTAATACCACTTGATACATTCAAATATTGTCATAGTTATTTGCTTATGAGTAACATAATGAATAATTTTAGCCTTTAAATTTTTACATAGGCTCATATCTTGTTTTATTGACTTTGGTGTCACTGAAGCAAAATACTTGACACTCACCAATTAAAGGAGTAGAAGTTTATTATGTCTCATACCTTAAAGGATTTAGTCTTTGATTGTTCACCTCCAAGATAAATAGCATGGCAGAAAGGCCTGAAAGAGAGATGCTGCTCCTTCCTATGCAGGACTGAAGGGGACAGAGAGAGACAGAGAACAAGAGAGTCAATAGGAGACAGAGACAGACAGAGAAAGTTACCTCAACAAGAATATATTCTTCTAGACTATATCCCCAGTGGTCTTCCTCTTCTGACCAGGCCCTACCTCTTCACATTTAACTAATAGCTCATTCATTGATGAATATAGCATCTCTGTGAACCAGTCATCTTCCAAAAGAACATGTGAGTAAATAATTTAGGAATTTTAAAAGATCTGAAATATCTAAGCATGCCACTCTATTGCTTTAAGTGTAATACACTTATGCGATCTAGATTTCAGTTCATTTAATGTAGCAGTTTGATATAGACTTAAACTCCTTTAATGTTGCATGTTTTTGGAATGTACAAATATTCATCTTCCAGTACTCAGCTAAGGAATATGAACAAGGAGTAAGGCTTACAGGTTTGCAACTGGGGGAGTATAGATGCGTACCTGTGTATTGGAGAGCCAGAGGATCCACCTGCTGCCTAGCCAGAGAAGCTGGAAGCTACAGACCAAGGAGGATTGAGGAGGTGGCACCAGTCTGAGATTGGAGGCCTTCCAGGTCCCTGAGTGGTTTCTGGTACGAGTCTGTGTCAGAAGACTGAAGAAACTGTTGTCGAGTGTCCACATGTGCCTGCAGTGGCAAAAGATGCTCCTCTGCAAGTGGAGGTTTCAGATAGTGCAGCCGACTTCCTCTTTCTTTCTCTTTAATTCCACCTAAGGCACAAAACCACTGGATGATGGTACTACCCACAAACAGTATGGTTCCACCCCCTTCGATTTGCTAGCGTGCCTGCCAGTCAATTTTGGAAATACTCTGGAGTTACCTCCAGAAGCATGTTTATTAATCTGCATGTTTCTTAATCTAGTCAAATTGACTTAACACAACTGATGATCACAGTTGTGATTTATCTCATGCAGGTAAATATGAAAACATCTGTGATGACAGAGTGTTACTTTGTTACTTATTCTTGGCATAATCTTCATTTGTATTCTTTACATGAACTACAAAAAAAAATCTGTCCTATATAGAGTGCTATTTTAAACTTTCAGGTGTTTCCACATGCCATTTTCTCCTGTCTGTGTGCACTTTATCTTCAGTGAACTTCTATTCTACAAGAAAAGACATTATGTGAACTACTGGGTAGCTTATATAATCACTGGTTAACTCTTAGAAACCAGATTTTGTAAAGCAGCTACACCTATGAAGGCTAGTCAGCTGGTATCACTGCCCACCTATATCACTGGTCAGTGTTACTGATGTACAGGCCGTGGCACCCCCTACTGTGACAGGACTGCTGCTGGATTTCTGTATTTTTCCTCTATCACCCATAGTAATCTCTATTCAATTACTCTTGATTCACAGTTGCTAGTATAATTTCTGTCTTTCTATATTTGTGTTCTAATAGACTCAGAATGGTCCTAATTTGGAATAGTACTCAGATTCTCAGTGGCTTAAAGGGCATGACAGATACACTATAGACTATAGTGAGTGGGTGTAAGAGTGAAATCAAATAAATATTTTTACCTTCTGAACTCTTCCTGTTATTTTATCTCATAACTCTCCGTAGTAATTTATTAAATCTTATTCATATCATTCTAATAATCAAACCACTGTCTAGTAGTACCTAAAAAAGGAATACTAATCATTCAGTTGGATGCTGGTTACATACCCATCTATAAGCTTCATGTGACCCAGTTTACTTCATGAACATTGTCTTTAAGATACTCAGCACAGAATCTGGCCAGAGATAGTGCTTAGTAATACATTTGTTGAACAAATATGTAATATGGACAGAGTGCGCACTAATGACATACCTGTGTACAAATATTTAATTTGAGTCAGGGCCTCACTTTCTAGTCCAGGGCCCAGCTAGACCTCAAACACAAGGCAGATCTTGACTAAGCCTCCTGAGTTCTAGAATTACAAGTATGCACTGTCATGCCTGGCTAATATTTATGTGGTGCTGGGGAAACAAATCCAGGACACTGAGCATGTTAGGCAAGTGTTCTAGCCACTGACCTACAGCTTCATCTCATGAATGGTGAGTAGGACAATGATGTGATCCATTTTTATGATATTAGACTGACTGTTCTTTGGTAGATGGATGGTAAAGCAAGAGTGAAAGTGTGGAAAATACTTACAAGGGCATTAAGAAGAACTGGGTGAGAGGTCATGATGGTTGGTCTACGTGGGTGTTAGTTGGTGTATTAGAAATAGTTTCTGTGGTTACTTATGAGGTAGAATGAATATACCTTAATCATAGACTATATGAAGGGGAGAGAGACTAAGAAAGCGATGTGGTTTTTTCCTAGACTTTTCAGTTGAGCAACAGGGTAAATAATCTGATCTTTTTCTAAAATAGAAAACACAGAAATGATCAGTTTTGAGGAGAAATTCAAGAATTTACTTTTGGACCTATCATGTATAAGGTTTTGATTTTTATTATGTTGAAATTTTTGTTTTTATGTTTTGTATTATGCATAAGTTTTCATTTTGTGTTTGACATTCAAATAGAGATTGTCAAGTGGGCAGTTAGATAAATGGACTTGAGGGCTGTGGGCATAGCTCAGATTGGAACACTTGTCTAGCAAGTGCAAAGCCCTGGGTTTGAGTCCCACCACAGAAGCTGGTTGTGGTGATACATGCATGCAACTCCAGAACTTGGAAGTTTATCATGTTCATATTTGAGGCCAGCCTGGGTTCCATAGTGAGTTTAGGACCTTTCTGGGCTATTGAGTGAAATCCTGTCTAAAAAGTAAAATAAAATAAATAGATCTGGAGCTTGTGAACAATGGGTATTTTTCCACACATTTATGTTGCATCTATTGCTTTAATGTACTAGGTTAGAAAGAAAGTATAGTATGAGACTGGATTCCAGAGCTGAGCCTAAAGGAGCTTCCAACTTTGATGCTCTGAGAGAGGCACAGGAACCTCCAGAGGATGCTGAGTTGTCACTTTTTGTATGTTTGTTTGTTTTTAGGAAAGGTAGAAAACCTGAATAACAAGTCAGATTGCGTTGTGTTGTTAATCAAAAGATAATAGTTTTGTTTGGTAACCTGAAAGAGTCTCATCACTTTAGCAAGGGCTGCTTTTGGATGTAATATAACAATGTGGAGACATAGCACATATTCTTCTTCAGAAAGTTTTACGGAATGGAAATGAAATAAAGTAGGGTTGTGGCTGAGGAATTCTCTCATTTTTTAGATTCAATCATTGATAATTACTGACAGTATTGACTTAGGGATGGTTCAATTTACAGTTGATTTTTTTGACTTTAGGTTGTTTGGAAGCAATATACATTCAGTAGGAAACATACTTCAGAATTTTTTTTTCAAGGCTAGCAATATGTTATATAATACTTTTTCCTATGCTGAGCAGCCACAGATAGCCACAGCTCTTCCTCAGCCACACCATTACTGGGATAAACAGATATGATATAGCAGGAATGTCCAAACTTTTGACTTGCCTGAGTCTCAGTGAGTTAAGGAATTGCCTTGGAATGCACATAAAATATCTAATACAATTAATGTATATGAGCAGCCAAACTTTTAAATATTTTTATCATAAGATTAAAAAATAAGATGGCAACATAAACATGAAACTGGTGGTTTATCCTGGTTTTTATAAAATTAGTGCATCAGTGTCTAGTTCAGTGAAAGGATGGGCAATTCTCAGTAAATTCTCACAGTACTCATCAGATGTTTTGCTTTTAATTTTACTCTGTGAGCTTCATCCTTTAAAATAGGTGCTTAGAAATGTGTTATGAAAAACTGATGATGTGAATAAGGCATGCTTGTGAAACAAAGGATATTTGGATCTGGGAAGTTAGGTCTTACAGGTGTCTAGTAAAGAGACATGAGTTAAGTTTTGCTTTAAGCTGAATGTAAGATTGCAGCTCTGTGCATTTTATCCAAAACTTGACAGGAAATACATTAGTGTTGTCCAAAAATGGAGTTGCAAAAGTCCCATTTAGAGATCTACTTAGAGGAATATACCTTAACAACCTTTGCAAGTAGCCTTTCTTTATGTGTCATGTGCCTTTCCACTAATTTGCCACCCTTAGAGCCTCAAGGATTGTCCTTGTCCTTTGTCTTGTAATGTTCAAAAAGTTTACCCTTCTTTGTTGATGATATTTTATAAGCTGTAATTCAGAGAGTCATCTCTGTGAGAAATCTTCATTTCTTGGTTGTTGTCACCTGTGTATATAAAGTACACATCTTAAAAAAGGTTCTGTTGATTGTTCTATTGTATGCCTTTTGTTGAGTGACTCATTTCACAGAAAACCTGTGAAGATTGAAGAAAATAATTTTTTCTTCTCCTACAAGCCAAGGAAGTTTTTAAACTGTTGGAATTGCTTAACACTGTATAAGCGTACTTTATTAAAGAATTCATTCTTCATTAAATGTAAACATTAAGTGATACAACCCAGTGGTATCATAGAACTCTGTTTTCTTGGGTAAGAATCAGCTCTTATTCAATGAATGGTAGCTATTGATATTTAAATTCATTTGTTATTTAACCTCTGTATTCCAAGATCTATAGGTCTGTAACCTATGGAGAAATATATAGCTTGCGGAATGTTTAAATTTGCTTAACAATGCATATTAAGAATTGAGACTTAAAAATTTTATGTGGTAATAAAGCAGAAAGTTTACCTACATAAATGATTATCTTAGGACAACAGATACATAGATACCACATGGAAATATTACTGTTAAATGCTAGACTATAAGACATTTGTGATGAGGGCAATGCAATTGACCTTGGCATTCAGTTATATTGTTCTGTTTATTCAAAGGAGTATTAATATGACTCGTGAGATTTTTATGTATGGTACTGAGACATACATTGATAGTATGCAGAAGTTAGGTCACTTGACTTGTCAGTGAGGACTGATATTTGCTTAGCATTATATCAGAATGAGTTCATCTCTTCTAATTTAACATATCAAGCAAATCCTACTGAAGGATCTGTATTATAGTCATAAAGTTATCAGTAATTAGTAATATTTCAAAGAGTAAAATGCAAAAATGCAAATATTTTTGCATTTTCAGTGTACAGTTTTTCAGATTTGAGAATTTACCCATTAAATTGTAAGAAGTAACTAAATTTAGAGTTGTAAGAAGTTATTATGAAGTAGAAGAATTGAGCATTTTAGTTTACTTTTGTATGAGAATTTGCTTTTCTAGAGCAGAAGAAAAGATTGTTTCAGGTTGATGAATGCATGAGCAAAATTGTGATGGTAATAGTGAACTGGTTTGAAAAGTACATTTCGAATTAGAGAAATATGTTTGAGAAGAGTGTTGGAAGAATTTTTGTCATAAGTGATAGAAACCCATCTAATATTCTAAATACATTGGAGAAGGAAGGCAGTATGGCAGAACTTAGATCACTTTAAGTATTGAAAATTTCACCAGTTTTGCTTGTCTCACAGGGTGTAGACATATCTGTACCCATTATCTCTACCTCAATTTCACATTCTTCAACTCTGTATTCATATATGTCTGCTTAATTATATATCTAATTTAGAAGTATTCTGTTTATACTGAACAATGTTAATGGCATAAAAATGGCCAAGCAAATGCTGAAGCTAATATTGATATGCATAAATAATTCATGACAAAGTTGTAATTCCACTGTCAAATATTGTTTCTGTTTTAATTTCTATCATTTTAGATGTACCCGTGAACCACACTGCACAAGCATGTCTAACTTTTTAAGTCTTTTCTTTTTTCTTTTTTGAAATGGGTCTCACTTGGTAGTTCAGGCCTGTCCCGAACTCACTCTGTAGCCCAGGCTGGCCTCAGACACGTGGCAATCCTTCTGCCTCAGCCTCTTGTTTGCTGGGATTATAGGTGTGCATCACCATGCCCTTACTGTGGTGCTCGGGAATCAAACTCACGGCCTTGACTTTGCTAGGCAAGTGCTTTAACTGCTGAGCTATTCCTCCAGCCCCGATTTAAGATTATTATTGTATAAAAATGCTAGGTGTGAGGTGTTGTGTAGCTTTATTTTGCAGATTTTTATTGCATTATAATATTTCCCTGTATGTGTATTATCCATTTCTTCAGATTTTTTGTAAATATTGGGAAAATTTAAAAAGATTATGGTGGAAATGACAAGGCTTAACACGTGGCGCATGTCAGCATACTCATAATGTTCACCCATTGCAGCCTCTTTCTCTGTTGTGAACTAATAAAGGAGTGGAACAATATTGCAATTTTTTGTTTCATTGTTGAAATTATTTTTCAAAGCTGATATTAATAAATTTTCTCTTCCCTAAAATTTGAGTTTACATCTTCCTTTTCTTAACTGAGAAGCGTACTGTATAATCTACCCCATCTCTCTATGCCTTAAATCATCTACAAAATAGGGGTAATCATGAGATCTTTAGTAATAAATTTGCTACGTTAAATAAGCTAATTTAAATAAAGTACTTACAGTGCTTGACACATACTCTGTTTTCCCAGGGGTGGTGTCTTTAAGAAGGTTGGTTTACTAAAAGTTTGCTGTGCTGGGAAGTGCAAAAAGGTCATTAAGAAAAGGAAGTACTATGAGTTAAGCAAAAATATTGATTGTAGATTGAGGAGCTAATGTTTAGTTTGATTCAGCAGGCAAGAAAAGCATTTCAGTATATATATATATATATATATATATTACTCTTAGATGTTAGGCTCTTTAAAATCACATCTTAACCTCAGCAGGGATCTTATCACTTCTGAACATTACCGGTCTTTTTAAATAGGCTATCAGGTTGAAGAGAACAGCAAAGCATTGAAAGACTTTTTTAATTGAATATTGAAGTTATTGGAAGTTTTTAAATATACATGTGTTTTATATATTTTTCTAAATTTTACAGGTGAGGACATTAATA
This sequence comes from Ctenodactylus gundi, assembly GCA_004027205.1. Taxonomy (NCBI): domain Eukaryota; kingdom Metazoa; phylum Chordata; class Mammalia; order Rodentia; family Ctenodactylidae; genus Ctenodactylus; species Ctenodactylus gundi. The sequence continues at coordinate 9,373 of PVKB01001924.1, forward strand.
GAATGTTTTCATATGTCATTTTTCTATTTGGGATTGTTCACTGTATTATAAATTGGCAGATGATGCTTTTATGAAGTTGTTGTGGCACTATCCTTTGATAATAGACTTTTTGACAATAGAATTGTATTTAAATTGTAATTATGTAAGTTGGGTAATGTTTATGTAAAAGTAATAAATAATACATTTAAATTTTTATTTAAATAGTTAATTTAAATTACTTACATTTAAATAATAAGGATTAACTATACTTATTTCACCTTTTGAAAGATATTTTAGTTCAAAATGATTTATGATCTCATGAGAACAACTGATAGCGTTACAGAATTTTTAATGGTAATTATTTATACAGATAAAGATAAGTTATTCTTCTCTTACACCTGGTTTTATTTATAAGAAGTCAGAAATAACCCAAATGTCTAACAGTGAGTCAACTTATTATTATATGTGAACAGCAGAGTATGTAAACATTAAAAATGCTAAATATTAGAGAATTTACTGACATTTGAACTGTGTACTGTGTAATTAAAAATGATAATTTTTGACAACTTAGTGGTTTACTTTTGTATAATTAAAAAAGTTTACGCCACATGACAAATTAATTATGATCTCCCTTGTGTAAGTTAAAAATAATTATATCTGCAGTATACATAAAAATAACTAGAGGAAAAAAACTAGGACATACTGAATCTATTATCTTTGGCTGGTGTGATTTCAGGTGACTTTTATTTTAATTCTTCATGAGAACCAGATGTGATTTTGAATTTTTCTACAATAAGCATTTATTATTTTCAAGGCCACTGAAAATAATAATAATAATAATAATAATAATAATAATAATAATAATAATAAAATATGGTACCTTCACCTGTTTGGAAAAGATGTTTCTTCCTGTTTATGCAGAACCATATCAGGGTGCAGTTGTTGAGCAGAATATTTAGCTTGTAGCTTCCATTTCCCTCTGTTATTTTTCTTTTCTTCTTTTTTTTTAATAGTGGACAACATGTACAACAATATGTCATAGACCTAAGAGCTTATACGGAAAGAATAATTTAATTAAAAGGTTAGGGATTATATGACTTCATCACAGATCTTCACTGGGCGCCCGACTCTCTTGACTCTCTTATACTTGACCTATGTCATGTATTTTGCACCTTTGGGCTCACGCTTCTCCTTCCTCTCTTCTCTTTACTCAGTGTGCTTACATACAATCAGTCCTCCAGCATCCAGCCCTTCTCTTTGAAATCTTTCCCAGTCACTCTAACACATGTGGCAGTTTTTCCTTTTCTTAGCTACCCTTGAATTAGGTCAACAAGGTAGATTAGACTGGGGAATGGTAAATGTGTCACTGTTGCTAACTCCAGATTATTGCCTATGACTTCTTCAAGCAGTATGTTGAGAAAGATACGGAATTGCATCTGGCCTCAGTAGGAAAGATGGTTGTAACTAGCCATGAGTATTTCTGTATGTGTGTAAATAGAAGGTGCGGTACCACATGTCACATGTATATTCCCTATTTGGGTGAGACAATAATTACTTCATTGGTTTGCCAGTAAAAGTTGATTAAACATCTAAAACATTGATACCATTTCTTAGTTTTTTTGTTTTTTTTATGATATTTGTTTGTATTCTTACAGTTTTAACTCCTCAAAATTTATCACAGACATAGATCTAAAGATCGTCAATACGTAGAACTGTTGTGCTTCTTCACATTCCAGGTTTCTTTCTGTTCAAGTATCTTGTGTTTTAAGAACTCTGTTATTCATTCTTTTAGAAAAAAAATCTGTTGATGATGAATTTTCTTCAATGTTTTTTCCAGAGTATGACTTCAGAAATACTGAAATTTCTTCTTCGTCCTTCATGGACCCTTTTTTGACCTCTGCCATCCATGTACCTGACTGGTTTTAATTACTTTAACTGATCCATACCAATATGTATGTTCATTTTCCCATTGGAGTACTAAGTTCACTGTGGCAGTCCCTGTGCTGTAAGTCCTGTTCTCAACATCTCCACCATTTCCACACACAGAACTGGGCTCTCTGTGTGTGACTTTGGCTTACAGGTAACTGTTCTCTCATATAGTAACCTGACTTCCCAGGCTACAACATAACAACTTTGCTGGACTTGGAAGTTGGCCAGTTATTGGTGACAACCCCCACCTCCCGCAGGACCTGTCTTTCTTAACTCATAGTTCTTTTAACCTATCAAACCGCTCTGCTCTCTCCTCTTCTGCTCAGTCCCCAACCCATATGCCAGCTGAACATCCCAATCCCAGACCCTCATGCTGGCAAATCCAGCTACCCTACACAAAGCTCTGTTCTCCCCAGTGTTGACCTGTTTACTCGTTTCACCCATTTTTTTTTTATCCCTCCTAACCCTTTCTCATCCTCTTTATCATTTATCCTTTGTCCCTTATGCCTTATACCTGACACTGTGCTTGGACCTGTTAACCTGTGAGGCATAGGTTCATGGAGGACCTTAAGCCTCACTTGCTGCCTAGGCACAAGGTCGTGGGGACAATAAACTTTGACTTCAAATTCTCAGGCTGCTGGTATAGTTTTGGTTTCTGCTGGGATCCTTCTTTGACCTCACACAGTTTGTCATATGTCCATGGCCATTTAGTATGTTTAAACTTATGTTGACATGTTGAATGCTGAATAATTGTAAAGCAAAAGGATCTTAAAAAGACAACAATCCATTTACAATTTAGTAACCCTGGCACACTTGTCTATGTAAATTATTTGTATGTTTTAAAGCAGAATTTGTTACATGTAATTGTCATACCAAACACCAATTGTAAAGTGCAAACATCTGAATACCCTCATTCTGAAGCATAGTGACATAAGTATATAAAGTTAGAGACATTTATTTGCAAGATATTCTCCTAACCAAGAGAAAAATACTGAAAATTCTAAGGTAATGGAATGAATAGAAACTGAGAATTTCAGAAAGATCTCTTCAATTTCAGTGCTGATACTACATTTGTCTTTCTTGAGTTAAAATTTTTAAAGGTTTGGTTAAGTAATTAAATTCTCTTTGCTTGTCCCTACCCTCAACCCCCCCTCCCCCCACCCCAGCAATCCAAACACACTTTACGTTCTTCTAATGAGATCAGGATATAAGAGGGTGCTTCTATCAGGATGTACAGTGTTTCTCTTTAATGCTGGCCATTGAGCTGAGCTTACTGTATGTATTTGATATTTGAAAATGCAACTGACTTGTCTTTATGGGTATTAGAATTGGAATAGATTTCAAACTGATTTTAAAAAGTTAAAACTCTAGGGGCTGGAAGGACTACCACAGCACTTAAAGTACTTACCTAGCAGATGCAAGGTCCTGAGCTCAATTACACAGTACCACATTAGCCAGGTGTGATGATGCACAACTGTAAGTCTAGCAGTTGGGAGGCTGAGACTGGAGGGATTGCTGTGAGTTTGAGGCCAGCCTGGACTACATAATGAGTTCAAGATCAGCCTTGATTAGGGATTGAGACTCTGTCTGTAAATGAATGACTGAATGAATGACAAAAATCAAAGCTTCTACAAAAATACTTTTTCTGTTAAAGGTGGTATGCAGTCAATTGGTTACTTGATTATTTGTTGTATTGTTACTAGTATTACATGTATGCTTAATTTTTTTATAACTTGATTTTAAATTAAGATGAGAAAATTAGAGAAGTTATAGGACTTGTCACAGGTCATACACTTAATAAATAGCGAAGCTGAAATTTGAACCCAGGTTTTTCTCAGGTATATATTATCATACTTTTCACTGGTAATATTTGAATCATTATACACTGTATAACACATGTAAATTTTATTGGTTTAATGTTTTAAAATTCAAATGTTCAGAATTTATTTATAAACTGATACCATCAGGTAAAAAACTATGAAAATGCAAAATCAGTTGTTAACTTAGCTCTTCTGTGCTTTGGAAACTAGCTTTTTAAAAAAGAAAAGTGAATAATATGTTTAGTTGATTACAAAAACCCTATGTAAAATTTTTGAGTTACTCTATTCTTATACTTAACATGTAAATATGCATATGTCCATTAATGATTGTAAATGCATTTCATACACTTAATCTTTTACCTATTAAGGATTTGTTCAGTGAAATGATGCTATGCTGCTACTTCAGTTAATGACATGCATAGGGTTTATGTGTGTTTTATAATGAAATGCTCATTGGAATTTTGGTTTGGTCTGTGAAATGTTTTGATTTCTATTTATTAAGTTTCAGTTCTTCACCAAAAAAAGACTACTTTTCTTTTGTATATCTTTTGCTTCTTAGCTTCACTTTTAAAGTTCACTTTTCATGAGTAAATCCATGTTAGATTTTGGATTGAAATAATAGGGAATGATTACAAAAAATTACGTATAGGTGACAACTCATTAAAATTTTTTGAGTTGATATTTTGACAAATGTGGATATAAAATATTGAGATTGAAGGACAATGCTATTGTCAGAAGGAAGAGCTTTTTTTTTAAATGAAACCATTGTTAATTGTGATCCCCTGACTTTATTCCCTTAAGCCAATAGAAACCTTAAACAATCCTTTTGGTGTGATACTGTTCTCATATTTAAAAAACAAAAAGAAAAATTACTTCATTCCTAGGAAGATAATATATTTTTAAGTTTTTTTAATAAGAAATTTCTTAAGATGTTATAAGCATTATAGCAACAGTTTCTGGACTTTGAGCATGTTTCTTTTGGAAAACGATGAAATTTATTTGTGATAAAGGTAAAACAGTCCTATTTATAATTTTATTCTTACCTGCTATGGTATGATTGATGTGTAGCCTCTTTGAACACTGGGACTGTTAGATGCCATCTGGTTTATTTAGGACAATCTCAGCCTTGTCCCACTTAGTTTCAAAATGTCTGCCTCATAGATGTTGAGCTACTGCATTTCCTGCTTTACAGCCCTGTGTTGTGCCAGCATTACTATCTGTGCTGCCTCAACTACAAATTGGATGAACAACCCATGACACTTTTTCAATATTATTACATTAAACCAAGTGGATTTTGATTGATAACCTAATATTCAACTAATGCAGAACATCAATCATGGCAAGTATATTAATTATTTAATATTACAGTCTAATTCAGAAATCGATGTGCTGTATGAGGGGAAGGGAAACTCATGGTTCCCAGAAGATTTAAGACAGGGAATGATTAAAAAAAGACCTGCTGTACTCCTGTGTGTTAGTTCGATACAAATCTTTATTCATTTGCCAATAATCTCTTCCCATTTTCCACTTCAGGACCATTTTATCAGTTTTGAGACCTATAATTGAATTAAGTCTGCTTTCAGCACAGGGCAAAAGGAGTTGCACAAATATTGATGAAGTCATGACAGGGACAACCCAAGAGACAGACCACTAAAGAGGACAGGTTTTATGCCATTTGTTGTAAAATCCTTCCATCAGTGTCTTGGTTCTTGCCTCTATTTTTAAAAATTTATTAAGATTTTTGGAATCACTTTATAGCTCTTATATTTAAATGTTATCTGTGGTAATATTTCTGTAAATCTTTACAATTTAGAGTAGAATTTAGAATATGTTGTATAGCTTCCTCTTTCAAGCAACCATACCTATTAGGTGAGGCAGTGATTACTTAATCTTCACATCCATGTACACACCATCTGAATTTCATTATCAAAGTTCACATGATTGTTTGGTAGTACAGCTTACGTTCAAATTCAGGTACTCTGTTTCTAGAATCAGCATTAAAAGTCGTGCTTTCTAATACTGTCTTTGTATACTTGTGATGATTTATCTGCATTGTCTGAAATAGCTCTTTTCCTTGGGCTTTGTCCAAAATAAAAGTAAACTGATATTTATGTAGAAATCGCTCAAATTTTGCTTCCTCAAGGTAATATGTGTTAACTTTTGTGTACATTCTGCAAACACAAAAGCTGCAAATGAAAACTTCTTAATCTATGGTGTATTTTTCTAAAAGAGAATATCTTCTTTATATGTGAAAATGTAAGTGGAGGATAAATAAACTTGAATGTATTTTTGTCATTAAAGTTACCACTGTGGCTTTCTGATGGATCATATTTGCCTCGTCAGTTTTTTGATCTTCCTTTTGGAAACCTTTCTGAATCCTTTAGAATTATAGAATTATAGAATATATCTGATAAACAGTGCATTCTTGGATTTTTTTCATTTTAAAAATTCACATGGAATTCTTAGGCATTTTGGTCCTAGATCTTCATGAGTGAACATTCCTAGTTTCTTTTCAGTTGTTGTTTATTTAGATTAGAATAATTACTGATTTCTAGACTTACTTGCCTTATCTTTTTATTATTTTCTTGAATTTATTCTCTTTTTACTTTGTTACATTCCTCAAGACCTTTTTTTTTTTTTTTGAAATCGTATCTTCATGTGGTACATTTTTCAGGACCTTCTATGCCCAAAATTTATTTTTTTCTATCTAAGTAATAGTTTATTAACTGCATGTAAATTTTAGGCTTATGGCTCCTTTCCTTTAACATGTTATTGTGAGAATTACTGTTCCATTGTTTTCTTGGTCCCAGCATAAGTGTTGAAAAATCTGGTTTTTGTGCTATTCTTCCTTTTATTTTAACTTCCAGTATTGAAAATTGATGCCAGGGCCTTCACACTAAGCTACATTCATATCCCCTATCTTTTTCTTTCTTCTTTTTAGTTTTATTTTGTTTGTTTGTTTAAGCCGGATCTCACTACATTGCTCAGCTGAGTTTTAATTTGTAATTCTCCTGCCTCCCCCTTCCAGAGAACTGGTATTACAGGTACACCATCACACTTGGGTGCTCCTTTATGGTCTCCTTTTACTCTATGGAAGCTTTTAAGATTATTCCCCTTAATATATAATACTTGTAATTGTCCTTACAATATGCTTTGCTGTGATTTTTTTCCCCCAAGTGCCCTATTTATCACTCTATGTGCCCTTGTCAATCTGAGGTTTGAATATTTTTATATCTGGGAAGTTTTTTTCTATCCAACTTTGTCTCATTTATAATGGTCATACGTCAGATGCTTATTAATTGGTTGCAGACTGCCAAGTGAGGGCTAGAATATAAAAATGACAAAGGTGTGATGGAGGCCCTCAACCAAATGTCTGTGGGAAAGTAAGTAGGCTTTTAGAATGAAGTGTGAGGAGTTTTGGTAGGACAGGCTCAGTGTGTTCTGGTAACCTACTGGAAGAATTCATTACTTAATTTGTTAAAAGAGAAAACGGATTTCTCAGTTGAGGAAGTGTGAAGATTGAGTTCACAGGGATGCGTGTCAGTTTGTTAGCTGGATGAGAAGGAGTGGAGAGGCCTGGGAAACAGGAGCAACTGAGGTGGAGGGAGCGCGTGGCTCCATGATGAGAACAGGTCAGGATAGAAAAATTGGAGTGTAGTAGTTAATATACTTTGGATTTTAAGGAATGAATTCAAATGAGTGAACTTACGTTTTGCAAAGTTTTTACTGTGTTTGGGAAAATGCTTTGACATGTAGCAAGGCAGGGCCATGGGTACCCCGTAAGAGACTGTTGTGGTTAAGTTAGGTGAGCAAAGATGGTGGTCTTTTCCGGCTATGAATATAGCAAGAAGTAGTTAGATCAAAATGCTTAAGGATATTGGAGAGCCAAGACTCTGGCTGATTATCTTTGGTTACATTTGGTAATAAAGAAAATGAAGTGTGCCAAGAAGGATGCCTAGTTTCTCTGATGCATGGCAGTCAGAACACGTTGTTCCTAAATATTTCTATTTAAAAAGTCACAGAGAAACACAAGAAAGCAATTACCTATCTTTTCTTATTGTTTTAGAAAACAGATTCATATCCTCCATTCTAAACTGCAAATAGCTCATAAAGCTGGGAGATTATCCATTAAACTTGTGACAGCCTCAGTAGACAGCTAAGACTATTCTGAAATGATTTTTAAAAATGGTCTTTGTTTATCCTACTTTATGTGGGTAATTATATTTGTATTTCATAATTATGGCTATTATGATAGGATCTTGTTTCAGACCCCACTCACAACATTACACGGGATACATTCGACGTACATACCTTATTACCTTACAAAAGTTATAAATATTCTGCTGAATTATATCCCATCAGTTTCAGATAATGAATTACAGACTTGAACCTTAAATGTGGACATTTTTTATTCTTTCTATAATACAGTATTATTTTTTAGTGACAAACATTATGTGGCCATGTAGCCAGTGAGGAAAGTGCACAGTGTGTGTGTATTATGTGGAACAAACGCCGTGATGGTACAGACCGTGGGGGCAATAAGGAAGGAAAGGCGCACAGATACACACACACACACACACACACACACACACACACACACACACACACACAATATCTCTGAAGGATAAGCAAAGACTAGCAGTGATTGAAAATTGGGAATCGGTAATAATAGGAATTAGTGATATTTGTATGTGTGCATGTGCTCACATGTATACACACTGTACTATTCCAATGTTTCACTATAGGTATATATATTCCTTTTTGAAGTTAAAGAGATAAGTGTATGAGAATGTCCTTGTCTAACATATTCATTTGAATTCCAGCTCCATTAAACACACTGATTATATAGTAGTAAAATTTAAAAGTTATTGATTAGATAGTAGCCTCCTTTCACATCTTGTGGTAATTTATTCCTTTCATTAATCACTAGGCCTGTGATGACGTTGGGGAATGAGTGTCAGAACTCTACATTTCTAACCATTGAATATACGGTTCTGCTTAGAGTCTCAGAAGCAGAAACTGGAGCCCAGAACAACTAAAGATGAGTGCAGGCCAATCAGTACAAGTGGGAAGTAATCCCAGCAGTGAAACCTGGGCAGTAGTAGCAAAGGTTGGACACCTTGAGTGTAGTTTTTAGCGGGCAGAGCCTAAGGGAATAAAATAAAGGTATTCGGAAAGATGACATAGGAAGACTCAGGAAGCAAGGATACATCTGTTTTCAGCAGAGAAAAACTAGGGGGAAAAGATGGAAAAGAAAGTTGAGATTTTTTTTCCCCAGAGAAATGGGGAAGGGTATTAAACGTCATGAATATAAAAATATTGTTTGTTGCTGGAGGTTTCATGATTACTTTCTGCGGTGTGGTAGATAGGATTTCATGTTCAACAGAGAGAACGCCTGGATAGACGTGTTGGAACTGAGCTATTGTTACGACACAGAAAAGTTATACTCTGTCACAAATAAATTAATAAAAATTGGAATAAAAATGTTTGTCACATTCTGCCAAGTATAAAAATGAGTTACCTTTGCCATTTATACCAATATTTATATTTTCAGTTCCATTAGCAGTTTTTTTTTTTTTTTGATGGTAAAATCAAGATAATAAAAACCTTAAAGTATATCGTTATTTTTGTTTTTATTTTGGTGATATTTTGTTTCTCAATATGATGACAGCTGTGAGTTGTGATATGTAGCTAGTGCTAAATTAGTAAAATTAGCACCAAGAAGGAATTTTTAAGGCTTAGTGATTTAGTTGTATACTCATAGGCATACTTTGTGTCTTGTTCTTTACATAAAATATAACTATTGATGGATGGACATTTAATAAAACTTAGCAATGAGTTTTAAAATCTCAGTGATGCATACAATCTGCATTTGGACATTCACATAATACATACTGAAAATACTCAAAACCTCTAATAAAAGTGTGAAATGAACTTATTGTGTGATAATAAAATAATTATATACTAGTTGATTATTTCATTGACTTTGAAAACTCTGAACCCTTTTTCTTCTGGTGGAATATTTCTTTTAAGTGTAATAGTATTTGTGATAATTTGTTCTCTTTTGGTGGAAATTGTTTTATCCTTAAAAACATTGCTATTATGGCCATGAAAAAATGTAAGGGCTTATAAAACATTTTTGAGATAAACATAAATTAGAGCAGACAAGGGTTTAACAACTATTTAGAACTTTTATTCTTCTATTTCAGGGAACCTGGAAACATCAAAGCTGGATTAGAACATCTGGTAAGTTCTAATTTTCTCTTGAACATTTGCATCATCTTTGATATCTGCATTCTAAATGAACACTTTTCAATGAGCTTTGAATACCTTGTATTGAGAAAGTCAGCCATTTCCCAAAGGGTCAGCTTACTGTTATTATGTGAAGGCACTTACATTTTCATTTATCTTATCATTTCAAGGGAATTTTAAATTTTTTAAATTACCTTTTTTTTGATGTAGAGATGAAATAAAATGGATGACAATCCTTGGATTGATGATTGCTTTAATTATAAGCAAAAATTGTTTGGTGTAGAATTTTTGGCATATCTTGAGCTGAGAAAAACAAGCTTGTGTTTTAAGACAAACACAATCAAATACTGCATGCATAAATGTGGTATGTTTTAGCAATTTAACAGCATTGAAAGAAGTGTGCAGCTTTGTTTTTCCTGATGTCCTCGCTTTATGAATAATGCATTGGTTTAAACTGCGTTCTGTTTTAGAATGTAAAATAATTGAGATGCAAAATTTTTGGTTTAAGTAAACATTTTTAAAGAATAATTGAAACTCAGACTGCTGTAGTTTTAAAATCTGTCCAGTGATCAAAAAAATTGACAGTCCATAGTATTATAACAGGCCTGAAATTCACTGAGCCCACTGTATTGAGTGTTCATTACAACATTAAGTAGTTCATTTAAACAGAGCATTATAAAATCATGCTCCGGTTTCTGGTCAAATCCAAATGTTGAATAATTAATGGCCGAGATTCTTGTGTAAATACAATCTAAGTACTTTTTTAATGCAAGACTTCATTCGTATGTCATACTGTAGCCTTGTTAACTATTAATGTGCTTTTGTTCTGCTTCCACAACAGCAAAATGATAGCAAGAGGCAGCCTCAATTTGATTTACAGAAATTTCAGAGTTCGAAGGGGTTTCTGGTTTTCCTTGGAGTAGCAAAAGGAACAAGGGTCCTAGGCCTTTAGAAATGTTCCTAAAATTCTAAAAGTTTATAGGTTGATTTTAAAAGCAGAGTACAATGCTATAGCTAAAAAAATTTACACTGTATCTTTGTAAAAGAATTAGAAACAAGCAAATGACATTATTGTTGTCATTATTATTTTCTTAACCCCTATTCAGCACTGCATAATGGCACAAACATTTAGAACATAATCACTCCAGAATAAAATATTGTTCTGAAACATTATATTCCAATATCATTTGGCAAGAAAGAACAAATGCCCTAATGCAAAAATAAAATTTCCTGCTTTTTCATAGATTATTATTGATTATAATATGCTACATTTACTCTGGAAATAGTAATGAGTTTGACTTTTTAAAATTTCAATGTCATATTTCTGACTTCTGATAGGATTTCATTTTTAGTGGCTACATACAAGATTATGCACCATTGATTTTTTATAAACACTTTCCAGAGTTATTCTTTTTGCTAGTATGTATTTGTTATACATCCTACTTATATTTGGTCTGAGGAATTGGTGTATATGCAAGTGACATCATCATTTTTACTTCCTTTCCCTGCATCCCTTTTTCCTCCTCACAAAATCTGTCCCCCTGTCTGCTACCATCACTCTTTTATTTATTTGTTTATTTATTTATTTATCTTTTACTTATTTCTACTTTGAGTCTCCTTGTTTTGTGTAACTAAGAAGTCACCACAGAATTATCATTATCCTACACTCCCACTACCTGCTTTATCCAGCTCTGTTTTTCATTATTTTGTAAATTTATGAACTTTTTAATAAATTTCATCTCAAGAAACATTTTTGCCTAAAAAACATTTTAAAAGCCTTTGATGAAAGTCACTTATGAATATCAATGATAACTATGTGTTAATTATTCTTCTATATTCTTAATCCTAAAATTATTTTTTCTTTTATATTTGGGTCATGCATGTCAAATATATTTTAAATATTCAAATTTTAGGGATAAGAAAGCCAGAATTAGCTATTAAGAAGCCACTGAATATGATGAATTTCAGTTAAGTTCTTCAAAAAAGCCAGCTCTTTTTATATTGTAATTTTGAACCATTAGCTATTAATCTGTATCTCCCTATCTTTTTGCATTAGTAATAGCAAGGTCAGTGTTAGCGTTTATAACCTGCTTATAAGGGGTCAAGCTTGCAAGAAGGAGGTGAACTCATGACTTATGGTTTGGGGTGTAGGGACACCTGTTTTCATGTAGTATCCTTGAGTCCCTGTGCTTTGTCTCTACTTTTATTTACCACTGAGCAGGTATGTAGAGAGTCCTTGCCTTCTACCACATGTAGCCTTTCTTTGAATTGGCTATGTTAGGCAAATACAATTAGAAGTACAGATGGTAATAAGATAGTTTTAAAGCTATATGGTTTTAAATTAAGATGCGGCCGGGCCTGGTAGCACAGGCCTGTAATCCCAGCACTCTGAGAAGTAGAGGTAAGAAGATTGGGAGTTCAGACTGGGCAACCAAGCAATTTAGTGTGACTCTATCTCAAAATGAATAATGATAATGATAATGGGGTGGTGATGTAGCTTAGTGTGAATGCCCTGGGTTCCATCTTCAGTACTGCAAAATGAAATAAAGTGAAATGAAATGAAATAAAATGAAAATGAAGTGAAGATGAGAAGATGTTCCCATACATTTGGCATTAATCTCTTCCTTTTTGGAGTTAGCCTGTTGTTTATTTAGTCTTTTGCAGTCCTTATCTTTTCCAAATATTTCTTTGATTTGTCATGGAGAATTAACATAATTTGAATGCTAAGAGAGAGTAAAAGCCAATGTAGATTTAACTAAGTTAGGGGAAATGACATATGCCATGTAGGTATACTTGGCAACCAGGAAAACATATATAGGTGATCTGTCTTTGTGTTGTAGGTTTGTTTTGCATGTAACCCTGGAAGGGAAAAAGCAGTTTCATGGAGAAAAGAGTGGGATAGGTTGAATGTTGCCCTGCAACCTCTTAGAACACTGGTTTCCTGTACTTGAGTCCCTTACAGTCCTTCATCTCCTTCCTTTAGCCTTTGTTCTAGCATTCTTTCTTCCAATTTGCCAACTTTTCTCTGACTGAATGCCATTCTACCCAATAGTATTTCCTCTTCTTTCTTTCTTGCTTGAAGTCTATGTCTGTTAATTCTATTTAGAGTTTTTGAAGGCTATTTATTATCTGTTGATGATTCTCATCTTACAATTGTAAACTGCAGTTTCCAACTTTGGTGTTCCCTCATTCTACTATACAGAAGAGCCAGCTCTTTGTTTTAAAATCTGTTTGTATGAAGAAAGACTCATGGGTTTTTATTTTATTAAGTTATTATCTGTTACTTTTCTTATTATTTTAATGCTCAGATTTTCTTGAATTTATCCAGAAGGAATCCTTTTTTCTGATGTGCCTTTTTCTTTTTCTCTTTTCTCCTCTTTTCTTTTCCCCCTCCCCACCATACCTCTCTTCCCACAACTTCCCTGTTCTTTCTCTCCCACTTTCTTATTTCCATATACTACCAGAGATTCCAACCTTATCGTGACACTCTCTGTCCCACTCATAAGCAGCTATTTCAAATTACCCTCTTGCATTTTAGAGGGGAATGATATTTAGAAATCTGTGCCAGGACAAGGGATGTGCTTGTTTCTAGGATTTCATTACCTCTAGGAACTTTAGGTCCAAATTAGATACGTAGCTAGATACTAGCTTGATAGATGGGTAAAAATATATAAAGAAATCATGAGTCATCTTAATATCTTCAATTCCCAAACTACAGAATTTTTCCTTGTCATCTCCTATTTCATACTTATATTTCACTTTATTCAAAGCAAGAACCTGATTCCTAGTACTACCAGGACTCATTTTCTCAGTTTTTTACATATAAAATAGTTGTAGAATTGTTATAAGCATGCCTGTGAAAAAATAGGCCCCACTAAGTGATTCAAGATTTATTTGAAGTTTTTCTCCTATTCAGTGTAGTTATGTTATTCATTTGAAATACAGTTGCACTAATTTTTGCATTCAATTTAAATGTCTTTCTCTCCATTCTTCTTGATTTGAAGTTTCAATATGTATGATGCTGATATGTTTCCTGAAGTCAGAATTACATACAACATTGGTCCAGAGTGGTCTGTCACTCTGTTTCATTCTTGCCATGTAGGTAGCCAGTTTTATAAATATCTAGTTTTTACTTTCTGTGCTTTTCGAAAAAATGAAAAGCATTTACATGAATGGAGGTGCATATATATGAAATTCTGTTTTCTTTTACTCATAAAATAGCACATTCTTTGTGCCTTCTTGCTTATTGTGTATATCATTATCTTGGTGTGTCTCTTTCGTATTTGTTGGTACTTAATGTGTGTTCAAGATTTTACTTGCATGTCTGCTGTACTTTCATAGATGGTGATAGAGGATGTGCTAGTCCTGGGTCAGAGATAAGGTACATTATTGCTATAATACAACAGGTAGCTGTGCCTGGATGGAGAAGGCAGTGACTGGGCCTGATTACATATGAAGTGTCTAAAGTTTCTCTTTGTTGTGCCCCCCCAACACCCCCCAAGAGTCAAATTAATAGAGATAGGTTAGAGTTGTGGGCATGATCACTAGGTCAGGGCCTCATCTTCTTTAGAGTGTATCAGAGTCACCTAGGATTTCTGTACAGAAGCAGATTCTGATTCTCTGGATCTGCAGGGGTCATGAGATTCTGCCTTTCAGCAAGCTCCCCTGTGGAGCTAGCACTGCTCCAGAGACTACAGAAGAAAAATAAATGAAAAGACATTGACTTGTGCCTTGGTCACTTTTCTGTCACTGGGATACCGTATTCACCTCCTGAAACTTGAAAAGGGGCAGTTTATTTTGGCTTACAGTTTCAGAGATACCCATCCATTCATGGTCAACTGGCATATAGGCAGAAACAGTAACGGCAGAGTTGCATGTTGGAAGAGAGGTGTTGACTACATGGGGATTGGGAAGCAGAGAGAGAGGAAAGGAGCCAGTGAAGGTGCTTTTCCAGCTCGACACAGTAGCATAGCCTGTAATTCCAGGCCGAAGCGGGAGAATTATAAGTTGATCCACCTCAGTCAACTTAACAACTTAACCTGGCCTTTCTCAAAGTCAAAGCAAAAGCTCTACTGGGGCTTCTCAATGTGATGGCCCTGCATTCAGTCTCTAGCACCACAAAACAAAGTAAAACAAAACACCTTCCATGTTATGCCCCAGTGAGCCATTTCTGCTGGCCAAGACCCACTTTCAGACAGGAGACTTCTGGGTTACAATTTAGATCCAAACCATAACAAATTGAAAGATGCACATCCCTTGAAGAAGGCCACTGAATCCAGTAAATAATCTAGAATTTCATTGAATAGCCTCCTGCAGTCTCTGCTTGGCTGGGGGCTCATATACCTGTGGTGATGGGATATATCAAGAACTTACAGGAGGGAAAAAAATTCATCATCTCATGCTGTGAGAGTGAAAGAGGGACTTTTTTTCTTCATCATTTTGGGTCCAGATGCTGAGTTCTATTTGACAGTAGTGGATCTGCATAGTAGAACAGAGACCTTGTTTATTCTTAGGTTGACAGTTAAATAGCTGATAATATTTTCTTCAAGAGAGTCACAAGGGTTACAGATTTATTGGGATTTGCTTTCTATTAATAGCTAAATAGCAGAACTCTGGAGCCATACCTGTGGGTTTCTTTCCCCACAGAGGTCTCATTTGTGTCTCTTCAGCTATATAGCCTTTGAGAGTGATGACCTGATTGTCCTTGTGGTCACACAACGTAGTCTGACCATTTTAAGTGTCAAAAAGCAACTGTCATTAATAGCTTGTTTAGCTCCTCAGTGGATTGTCAGAGTATTATTGCTGCTTGCCAGAGATGTGGGCAAGCCCATTGCTGTTACATAGTCATCAATAATACCATCAGACTCTAATAAAAGCCCTTTCCTTCAGTTAGGGCCATTTTACATAGAACTTACAAATGAAACCACTCTATTGCAGTTATCAGATTAGTAATTTTACTTAACACAAATACATCCTCAGTTGATAACGTTACGGTCATGCCCTTGAGGATTCAGTTAACATATAATATGAACGAGAAAATGTGAAATACACCAAAAGAGGGTGAATCTCATTGTAAACTCCCTTGTCTTGTTTGTTGCATTTTCAAATATCTGAGTTGTAGTTTTGGATTTCTGTACTGTGTTCTCAAAAAGAAGTTTGTGACAGTTGTCCAAAGAAATTTAAAACTGTCACAGTCTCAAAATGCATTTATGTTACTCACATAATACATATGTCTATCATTGATTTAAAATATTTGTTGTCCCATATCACCACTTAAGCACAATCAGTCTCTTTCCTCCCACTGTTTCATTTTTCTCACCTAAGCCCGCATGTATTGGAGGTTCAGGGTAAGCATTCTTATTGAAATAGACACTTTGCTCAGACTGTGCTCATGAAATGAAGCAGCATGATGTTTTTCTTCCTTCTAGAACATGAATTCCAGGAATCCTTCTCTTTCTTTAACAAACAGATGTGTCCTATGAGGTGTACAAATTAAAACACACCTGTAATGTGAATTAAGTGTTAATGTCCTGTTACCCTTGTGTTTCTTAGGCAGTTTAAGGGTTTTATATATAGACACTAGCACAAATTACAGTCAGAAATAGTGCCATTCTGGTAATGCATTTTCTGATACAGTTTAATCAGTTACACGTTTGTTAAAAATTGCTTCTCCAATAAGTAATTAATAAAAGTTATCCAGAATTGGACCTTTCCTCTGCCTCGTCCACTCCTTCTCTTCACCTTCCAATGAAAGCCTTGTTTTATTTTTAAGATATAATCATCTTGTAAGGAAATAGTGGAGCTAGAATGTCTTTAAAAAGACAGGGTGTCATGTAATTTTATGGTATTACTGATAGTCTGAGAGTTATGTTTAGTATCATGCCATTTCTGAATTTTTAGCACATATGCTTATTAAACTTTTTATTTTGTTGCCTCACTTTTATTAGCATGTATGTGTGATCTATAAAGGTACAAATGACCTTGAGAATTATGTGCACGTGTGTTTCATGTCTGCTTCACATTCCCTTTCCCTTCTCCTTTTGTCACTCTCCCACTTCCCGTCTTCTCACTCATTTGACTCTATTATTTACACGCTGGGTTTCTCATATAAGAGAAACCACACAATATTTGACCTTTTAAGTTTGGTTCAGTTCACTAAGCATAGTGGTCTCAACCTGTATCCACACCTACAGATGACTTCAGTTTGTCTTTATGGCAGAGTAGTGTGCTTACTCCACTGTGTGCATATACCACACTTTTTGTGTCCATTGGTGTGCTGGTGGATATTTTGACATGCTTCAGGGTGCTGTAGGTTGTGCTTCATTGTAGGGAACCCCAAGAGGTACCTTGTCGTTATTTCAGAACTTCCTTAAGGAATTAACTTCTGTAGTTTCAGAGAGAGAAGTAACAGTGGAGATGACCAGTCTGCTTTCTACCTTGAGTCAAAGCACTAAGAGTTTGGATGGAAAGCCTCTATCATGGTCGAAATCTGAAGCTAAACTTGCCATCTTACACATGTAGTAACATAAAAATATAACTTTAACATACACAGCCTGTTTATTTTTGGAAGGACACACTGTAAGGAGTCAGAAGTTTATTTTACTGTGTGACCTCCAGCAAGGCACATGGCTGCTGTTTTACTTGATTCATTTCGCTCTTACATGTTAGGTTGGTAAAAAAACTGTGTAAAAATTGATCAAATCATAAGACTTTATACAAGTGTATCATTATTATTGTAGAAAAAGAAGAAAATCTTCACTATTTCAGTTATGTAAGTCACTTCAGATAGCTTAAATAGTCTCTCAATTCACTGTAAAAATATTATCTAGCTCGCTCCTGTCGTTATGTATGTTAATATCTTATAAAACACATGTTTATTCGTAATGGATAAAAAACTGATATATCTAAACAAAAACTGAATATATCCACCCATCAGTCTTGCACTCACTCCCATTCTGTATCCTTGTCTCTTAGCAGACACATATGCACTTATTAGCTAGCATTTTATTCACTTACGAAAATACAATCCTAGTAATATAATATTTTGTAACTTATTTTTTATTTAGTGCTCAATTTAGCATATATGCATGTTTTTATACAGGGATCTTGAGTTTTCTGGATTTATATCAATATATTGAGATTTAATAT
>PVKB01001924.1:32500-82140 GCA_004027205.1 Ctenodactylus gundi
TACTACTTTAAAAGAAATCTATTAGGAGAATAAAAGCCATAGACGTTTATTCTTTAAATTTTTATGCTATATAAGGCACTGTCTCATTTTTAAGCTCAGATTTTTATAGTGAGGTATACTAAAGTAGATTTTATCATTTTCTGTAGTATATTAATTTTTTTGTTTTGAAACTACAGGGAAATAGATGTAGAAGAAATTATCAGGAAACCTGGGTATATTTTGTAAAATATGCTCCTCTGCATACATACTATGAGGGTGCAAAGTATCAGGTATGTAGGTTGGGTGACAAATTTTGTCCATCTAATATGCTGCATGGATGCTGTAGTTAGTTGTACTCTACTACGGGCATATCCATCCAGCAGCTGCCTCCCAGCTGGGTTTACCCTTGATTATTCTTAATGTTACAATGAAAACATTCTAAGAAGAATTTTAATTCTTATATCCATATTCCCTAACCATTATGTGTGTGTGTGTGTGTGTGTGTGTGTGTGTGTGTGTGTGTGTGTATACACACATACATATATGTGTGTGTATTTGTGTATGTATGTATGTATGTATGTATGTATGTATGTATTCCAAGTCAGTTAACTCTTCACTCAGGCAGCAAGGGCAAAGCAACGGCCGCCCACAGGTTGGACACTCCTGCTCTACTATGTCTGAAAATTGCTAAGAAGAGTAGATCCTAAATGTGATCACTGAATGAGGTGACAGTTTAATTAGTTTGATTTTAGCAATCGTGGTGTATTTTATAGCAATCTTCTATTCTTATATCACATTTATATTAATTATAACTTAAGTTGGACAATCTTAAAATATAAGATTCAGGAAAGTTGTCTTAATGAGATAGTCAAACTGTAGAGAATTGACCACTATATTTTAAGGTACACTTGACAAAAATGAGAAACTTAATATTCATGAAAGAGAAACAAAGAAACCCTGAGAAATTTTCTTTATAAACTGTTATTATGCTGGTAGTTGCCCCAGGAGAAAAACCTGACATGACCAGAGGACACCTAATACCATGCAGAGTGGCTTCTACCTTGACGTACTGAAAGGGCTCATTCCTGTTGTTTTGAGAAAAGCTGTCACTGAAAAAAGCTAAAGAGCTTAGTGAGTATGAATGAGCTCATGTGGGTAGGTGTGGCCTAGAGTGGTGTCTCATCCTGCCAGAAGATACCCCACCAAGAAGAGTGTGAGTAGATCTTGGAATTTCAGAAAAACGTGTTTCTTCAACAGATACTTGCTGAGCATCAGCTATATATCAGGTTAGATGCAAAATGTAGAAAGGTGGGCATTTTTACAGAAGAGATGACTCTGTCTTCATGAAGCTAGTCTACTAAGTAGAAGAGACCGGCATTAAATAATAACCATAGCTTTGGTACATCTTGCAGATTGTGGTAGTTTAGAGGAAGGAGAGCAGAGTGCTAGGAAACAGTAATGATTAGATGGATCTGAGCAAAACAGCAACTTAAACTGTACAATTGAATGGTAGTTCAGTGAAGTCAGCAGTGCAGTTTTTAAAGGACTTGAAAAATAGTTCCTTGACTATCAGCCGTGATTCCTCATCTCTCACCTCCCATATCCATTTAAATAATGTATCTTGCTAATACTCCCTAAAATTAATATTTTTCAAAGTTTGACCTGTATACTTCTCCATTCTTTATTGCCGCTGATTGTGGTTAGTTTTATTGCTTGCTGCCTGGTCTTCCACAACTAGCCTCTGGTGTTGGATTCACACTCTAGTCTTAGCCCATTCAAATTCATGTCCCTCTCCTTCTCCTCTGATCTCTCCAAAATATAAGCCAGATCATTCACTCCTTGCTACACCTTAAAGGGATTCTTATTATATGACATGTAAAGTGTAACATTCCTTAACGTGGCAGAGCCCAGTGTGCTCTAGACCTCTCTTTCCAGGAGTTTACCTTGCCATGTTCTGTGCACATTGTTTCTTTCCCACTATACTATTCCCTTTTTCTTATATTCTTGTCCTTGCTGTTGCTTTTTCCTTTGTTCAAAATACGGTATGCCAATAATCCCTGCCCCTGTTCTTCCTGCCTAGCTCAGGCATCATGATCTTTGCAAAAAATCTTTCATTGACCCCTCACACCCACTTTATCACTGTGTGCGTGCCTCCACTAATAAGTTTACCTATTTTGTAGTTATGAGGGACCAGTAAATACCATACTCATTTTTATATTCCAACTCTAATAGTAGTAGGTACTCAGTAACTGTTTTAGGTAAATGGTTTGTCTTAAATTGATCTTTCATACTCTGTAACTACTAAGTGGATATTTGCTCATACTGAATATATTTTTAATGTGTTTCTCTCATTGTGAGAAACTCACACTGATGAGCAGAAATTTGATCTTAATATGTGCGTATGAGCCTTTTTTGAGGTCTTTGCTACTTAATGGGAACAGTGCCATCTGTTGGCTATTATCCAGATTGTATTCAAGATGCAGCACAAAGCATCAGTGAAACATTTTTAGAAAGGCACACCTGTAAAAATTTTATCATAAATTTGCGCAAAATGCTAATTATAATGTGCATCATGGAGGACAATGATATAACTTAATCAACTATCCCAGCAAAGGAGACCAAATGTTTTGTCCCAACTTAGCAATCAAATATGTGTGCTGTCAGCATTTGTTTTTATTTTATTTTTTATTATTTTTAAAAAGAATAACAGCTCTTTATTCAGAAACGAGGGAGAAAGGAGTAAAAGCTCTCTCCACCAGTGAGAGGGTCCCAAGTGGGTTGCCCTGTATTTGGCTTTGTATTTATGTCCCAACTCATTCCTAAAGATATTAGAGTGGTTGTTATTGTTTTGTATAAAAATCTTGTAGGCAAAATTAAAATGAACATAAATTCCTATCCTTCTTTAGAAGCAATTTATACTTAGTGATTTAGTATTATTTTCCAATTACTGGTTTGAGTTTTCCTGGAACTATAAAGTTATGAGAAAAAAATACATCTTAAACCAAAAATATCTTTGAATAACTATGGGCAATTATTTTCAAATGGAATTCTACAGCAAGTATTAAAGGTAGTGGTCTTGTATGTTCTGAGTAACTTGAATTCACTATTAAAATATGTTGGCTTTATTCACTGATGGTGTATATTCTGAAGAAATATCTTGTTAAATAAGACTATGTATAACAGTTAAATGTAATGTGCACAAATAATACCACATTGGATTGGGTCAGTGTGAATCAGTTACCTGGCTAGTAGCTGCCGTGCCTGGGCATTTGTAGTTGCTGAGTGTTTTATAGACAGACAAACTTTGATGTGGCAACACACCATCGAAATATTAGTAAGCCTTGCTGTGTTTTCAGGTTTCTAGTACTTTTGTGAATTAAATTTGACATAGTTCTCATTATCATTAAAATAGACATAATCTAATATACATAAAATGGGATATATATGTATTATATGTTAAAATATATTCTTGTTTAGGTTTATGTTAATTTTCTTTAAAGAAAAAAGTCTTGTTACTGCCTTCTTACCCTCTAATCTCTATTACTTTATCATAACGTTGCTTAATGGATAGAAAACTAGATATAAACTTCTAGATTGAAAACAATACATCTATCAGAACAGATAAGAATAAAATTAGTAGCAACCATAATATTAAGTAATACATATAACTATCTCTGTTTGCTAGGCATTTGGGTGGATACATATAGGTAGACAGATGTTTGCTGTCACCCATACACACCTATTCATTTAATCATGGTGGCAGCCTCAATGAAGTAGCACAGATAAACCCTTTAGAAATGCAGAGGGAAAATTCAGGATCAAAGCCCAGGAACCGTGGCAACCAGAGCTCTCATTGTTAGTTTTTTTTTATTTTACTTACAAAATTATGGAAGAATTTTCAATACTTTTACTATCTTCATTTTATGAATAAGAAACAGAGGCATGGGTAGGCTAACTGGCTTCTTCAGTAATCCATAGCTAGTTAGTATTAGCTCTGCAAACTAAGGCTAGACAGTTGTCTAGGCTCAAGGGTTCATGTTTCTGTAGTCATATACTAAGTTATATTTTAAACTTACTTTATGTTGTGGCTTATATCTGATGTGTTGTGGCTTATATCTCATATCTTATATCTGATGTGTCTCCCAAAATCCTCAGGTACCTATGCATACTAGGTACTGTTGGGAAATGGGACCTGGCTGGAAAGGGGACGGGCTGCTCAAGCGTGGAGCTTGACTTCGAGGGGAATGTTTTCGTTCCACTTTCCTCCCAGACTTATGTCCTTCTGCCATGCTGCTATGCCATGAGGATTTCTGCCTCTGGAGCTCTAGTTCACGCTGCAGCTCTGCCACATATTCCACCATTTCCCAACCACCTACCTGGGAATGGAATGAGACCTTTGGAAACTGTGAGCTAAAATAAACTTTTCCAACCCTAAGTTGTGTATGTTGGATATTGAGTCACAGAGATGAGAAATTAACTAAGACTTTTACTAAATAAAAAGAAAATTTTAAAATGAATGAATGTAGGACTTAACTAATATAGTTTAAATTAACAATCTTAATGAAGATATTGTCTATTTATAGTGAATTTCCAGTGTTTTGTTTATTAATTGTCAGGCTTTGTATGTTTAAATATTGCTTGAATAATTTTTAAGTTTATATCATTGTCCTTTTCATTATCAAATTTATCATAAGATTTTTGATTTGATGTGATTTTCATTTGCAAACCATTATTTTAATGTTCTAGTCATATTAATACAATCCAAATATACTGAAAGTTAAAAAAAATTAAGAAGTAGTTCTTACTAAGGTAAATTCAGCCATGCTGAAGGTGACATTCTGCTAATCTTTTCATATACCACCTTGCAATGGCTTAGCCGCAGTAGCAGTGGCAGTAAAGATTAGCAAAATGTCACCTTCAGCATGGCTGAGGAATGGATTACTACACCTCGGGTTTCCTGAGGGTGGATTATATGTTTGGTCTTGTTCTGTTTCAGGACATGTACTTCATCCTCCCACTAATTTTTTTTTCCTTTGGAAAGTAATTTCACCCTTATACCAAAACCAAGGGCTTAACCAAGAAAGAAAACTATAGGCCAATGGAAAACAGATGCAAAAAATTTCGATAAGATACTGACAAATGGAATCCAACAATGTATTAAAAAGATCATTCACCGTGAAAAAAAATTAACCTCATTCCTGGGATGCAGAGTTGGTATACTCATCTATTGGAAATCTCCCATGTGCATATGAGAGTGCTATGAGATTTTTTGACCTTCACTTATTAGAAACAAAACTTCATAATAAGTCCACTTGTGTTCTGTGGTGGTTTTTTTGTTTGTTTTCCATTTCTCATTGCCTGTCCAAAGATAAACTGTACTTTGGTTTGCCTTTGTAAAACTTCATATAATCCTAGCCTGCGTCAGGCCCTGGTTTCAGTCCCCAAACCCTAGCAACACACACACACACACACACACACACACACACACACACACACACCATAGAAATGTATAATTTCACAAAATTTTAATTTACAATATAACTTGAGAAATTAAAGACATTATTTTGTGGCAATGTCTTAGTTGCTTGTTTTAGTTGTAATAAGAGACATTTTCTCCTTTTAATACCAGAAAATTTAACATAAATACAGTAGTAGTAGATGTAGGGCTGTTGTCACTTCAGATTTTGAAGTCTTCCTAAACAGCAGTTGGTTATGCTTAACCAACACATTAAAAACAAACACCAACATTGATGAGATCACATGGCACCAAACTGAATTATGAACATAGTTGTGACACTGGAATTCCATTGAATTACTTGATAATTAGCTGGGTGTTTATGAGTTTGTATTAATACTCATTTTTTTAGAGTATCACCAAAAACATATTCTAAAATTTCTAATGGAACTTGTGAGTGTCCAAAAACTGTCAGGCTTCCTGGACTTGAGATAGAAATATTTTATATTAGAGACTGTGACCAAGCTATCAGTCTGATGTATAATCTTATGCTGATCTCTTGTAAACACATAGAGACTCAGGAAATATTTGAGCAGTATGAGTGTACCAAAGTATATCTTGATTCCAGACATTTTTCTGCAACTTAGGTTGGACCATTCTAAACCAACAGGTTAAAAGAGAGCTAAACCTATTGCAAAAAAATGTTTCACAGACATTTTCTCTTCTAATCAAAGCTAATCTCAATGTCCCCCAATTTCAGTGGCACTTAAGGAGGCTTGCCTCATATGTGCTTTCAAATATGCCTTAATAGTTTTTTTTAAATGTCCTTACCACTCCTTATTAAATGTCCTTTTGCCCCATACTACTACTGATTCCTGTAGGTGACATAACTTGCGCTAGATTTTTCCTTATTTACTGTGTCATGTGACTATTTTGTATGAACTTTTGTTAGAAAGTTGGGAACCTCTCCCTTATTAAATTCTGTTAGGATAGGAGTACCCCTAAACATAAATGTTTCATTTTCCTGAGTATATTTTCAGAACATTATATTGAAAGCAATTTTGAGGGTTTTTTTTTCCTACCTGTCTCTTTTCCTGAGATTCATAAAATAAGCCAGGAGAGAAGAGGAGTTGGAGTAGGAGCCTTTATCTGGAAAAAGAAAAAAAAAAAACTGCAGTGATAGATACATATTCTGAATTTGGAAATCACAAATTGGTGACTATAATATTGCTCCAAGGTTCAGCTTATCTATTTAAACTCGCTCTTTCCCAAAGAATACCTTCTTATCCAAACTCCTTCTCAGTCAAATAACTAGATTTCTGATGGACAGAAGTTTACTAGGCAAGCCCTGGAATTATGAATTTAATATAATTTAAGTTACCACTATAATGTGAGTTGGTGAGAAGAATTTTGAGTAGACCAAGATCCCACATTGCATAGTATAATTGTATTGGATAGTGTTCTACTCTAACTAATCTTTAAAAAGCATATTCTTCCTTAACATTTCCCCCATTTTATTGATTTTACATAATTAGCAGTATTAGTAATCTCAAATTTTGAAGTAGATTTTATAATAAAACAGCTTTACTTATAAGGTACATTACCTGCATATGTAGATATATTGCTTTAAATTTCTTTTACCTCAGAATTGGAACCCTTTCTCAAGTTCAACCAAGTTCAACTCTGAACAAGCTAAGTTCCTGCTTTTTTTTTTTTTTTTACGGAAAAATTTCTTTACTCTGTAGATTAACCTGGTCAAATAACCTCATCTTAAAAATCAGGTTAAACTTTTATATTTTTACGCTATGATCTTCATCTGTTATAGGTTTATTGCTTTAAAAGATTACAAGCAATAATCTTGCTGCTTACTAAAAAATTATATAAGATTTTGAGTATGATTTACAGTGGCTTTATATTTCAGGAATAATGATGTTTTTTTCACTTGGTTGGAAAAAAAACAATTCTATGATTGTCTAAGTTTGCAGAAATAATTCTTGGTGCAGTCACTCAGGAACTCAAGATATTACTGACTTGAAGGATAATACTTTCCTTTTTCTGTTGTTATTGGTGTTAAAACTGTATTCTAAGCCCCCTTCCCATTTTTTAAGACAAAAGTCTCACTGAGGTGACCATGCAGAACTCAAATTTGCATTCCTTCTGCCTTAGCCTCCCAAACTACTGGGGAACCTGTATATCTTAGAAAATACTATACATGAGAAGTTATTCAGCAAGGACAGAAAAAATAATGGAAATAGAGAGCTAGAATACTCTAACACCTGTAATGAAATGCAGATTCCTAATTTACCCAGAAATGTGTTGCCTAAGAAGTATAAGCATTTTCTTATCTGAACAATTTTTACGTTAGGCATAGTTTTATATTTATTTATATGATATTTTATTCTTTATCCATATACATTGAAAGAGAAGATTCATTGAACGTTTGTTTATTAGGAATCTTCAGTGTTCTAGATATTTGCTGTGTGTTAGGGATAGAGAGAAAAAAACCTTTTAGACTTTAAATTGCTGCTGCTATTTCAAATACAACCTGGCCTGAAAAAAATATTTTGAACATCATAAATTAACAGATCCTAAAAGAACACACTGTGGGACCATTTGTGTGTGCCTGTAGTCTTGGCTATCTGCAGACTGAGGCCGTAGGATTGCTTGAGGCTAGGAACTCAGGGCCAGCCTGGGCACCATAGCAAGACCTCATTCCAAAGCAACAAAACAAAACAATGAAACCTCAGCAGAGGTTTAAAAAGCAACAGTTATATAACTGAATCCCTGTGCCAAGAGTAGGGGACCCCTAGCTTATATAGTCATGTTAGTAATTTCTGCCTTTGCTTCATAGAAATGTATCCCTTACTTTATTTCCTTTCTGTCACCCAGCTCTAAGCCTATAAAATAAGAATAAATGACAGAGTTATGGAAAGTTTCTGCATGGCAAAGGAAATTATCAACAAAGTGAAGAGAGAACCAACAGAATGGGAAAGTTTTTCACCACCTCCAACTAAAATAGGAGGCTGTTAACTAGAATAGACAAGGAGCTGAAGAAAAACAGACCCCTGAAATTCAAAGACCCAGTTAAAAATGGGCAACAGAAATGACTAGACAATTCTCAGATGAAGACGTTTAAAGCGTCAGTAAATACATGAAAAGATGTTCAACATCCTCACTCATTAGAGAAATGGTTCTTTTGATTATTTTATCCAGATTTATATTTTATGTGGTGGGTAGTTCTTTTAGTCTTCCCTGGCTGCCATTACCAAAAGTAAGAATATATCATTCCATATTCTAGTATTTACCATAAATTGAATCAATAATGTGATCGAGTTTGTATCATGCATGTTCACGTGATAGTATAGTATGAGTAATTTTATGTGTCATTGAGATTTTTAGTTCTAAATGTTTTTTAAAAGTTTTTTGCAAACACTTTTGTTTAAATGTTTTATTAAATTTTTTGTAAAATAGGCAGGCATATTATGCCTTATAGTATATCAAGATAATGAAATACGTTTGGTTATTTGTCAATTATTAGAAGTTGATTGGCTTTTATTTTCAGTCACTTTAATCAGTAGCCTGTCTGCATAATGCTGTGATGCACATGATTGCTCATAAATCTTATGTCTATGTAATTGCTTTAGATGAGATTCTTCAAATGGAAATTCTGTTATCAAAGGGAATAAATATTTTAAGTATTCCTAATATATAGTGATCTTTTTCTAGATGATAGACAATATTGCATACTTTTACCTTTTAACATTGTCATTGTTTTAAATAGGTATTACTAGCTTATTAAGGAAAGTTACATAACTTGTTCTTGTTGGGGATGTAGGTTACTTCCTGGTCAAATGCTTTTAATAAATATTTCTGAAATACTTAAATGATCATAGCTTTTTAATGTTTATGTCCCCAGTTGGAAATATTTTTTGAAGAATGTAGTAGTTTTAAGACTCACATTTCTTCTTTTGTTGTATTACTTTATTACTAGAAAATTACTAGTTTTACATCATCGGCTAGCATTAACTATTACTCATATTGCTCTAGTTCGTATGTGTTCATAATAAGAAAAGAAGTTCCTACTAGAGATCTCCAAAAGGATAGTTTGAGTAGTTTTTTCTTTGTGTAAAGCATTAGTGATTATTTTATTAACTTACAGTTATCCATTTAGAATGAAGCTGTTAACTTTAGGCTCATTCCTTTATTAATAAATTTATGGTTGTGAAGTTGGTATTTTAATCCTGTGTTGCTGGGTACTTTTAATATAAGATGTATTCATTTATTTGTCTATAATTAGAGACTATCATAGTCATCTTTTCTGTTCCTGAGACCAACCCGTAAGGATTGCTTTATGGTGGCTGACAGTTGTACAAGTTAAAGTCCGTGATCTGCTACCTCCAAACAGAAGCATTTTGAGTGTAGGGCATGACAGAGAAATGCTGCTCAGCTCCTAGCATCTAGAGAGCAGAAACCAGAGAAAGAGCCCAGAGGGAAAGTGGCCAGGGACCAGATGCAGGTTCCAAGGTCCTGGCCCATGACCCACTCTGTCTAAGTGCACACTCTCCTAATATCCTGTTCAACTGTGAACTCCCCAGTGGTTTCCTATTGAGGTCAGTGCTTTCACAATATGATCACCTCTCCAGAAGTTTCTTAATAGAGTCAAGTTGACAATCAAAATTAACTGGCACATTTGGATATATTCCCAGGAGGGGTGTCGCTGGATCGAGGGGATATTTATTTCTTTTGAGAGATGTCCATACTGCTTTCCAGAGTGGTTGTACGAATTTACATTCCCACCAGCAGTGCAGGAGGGTTCCTTTCTACCCACAGCCTCACCAGCACTGATTACTATTTGACCTGTTGATATAGGCCATTCTCTCTGGAGTGAGATGGTATCTTAGCATTGTTTTGATTTGCATCTCTCTTATGGTTAGAGATGTTGAACATCTTTTCATGTATCTGTTGGCCCCTTGTACTTCGTGAGTGAACTGCCTCTTCATTTCATTTGCCCACTTTTCAATAGAATCCTTTATTTTGGTAGGCTTACTTTTCTTCAGCTCCCTGTATATTCTAGTTATGAGCTTCTTATCTGAGACATTGGTGGTGAATATTTTTTCCCACTCTGTTGGTTCTCTTTTTACATTGTTAATAGTTTCTTTTGCTGTGCAGAAGCTTTTTAATTTGACAAGATCCCATTTGTTAATAATTTCTTTTACTCTTGGTGTCTTGTCAAGAAAGTCTTTGCCTACACCTATGTCTTTTAGAAATTTGCCTGATTTGTCTTCTAGAAGGTTTAGTGTTTCATTTTTAATGTCTAGGTCTTTGATCCACTTTGATTTGATTTTGGTGCATGGTGACAGGTATGTGGCTAGATTCATTCTTCTGCATGTGGATGTCCAGTTTTCCCAGCACCATTTGTTGAGCAGGCTGTCCTTTTTCCATTGTATGCATTTGGCCCCTTTGTCAAAGATTAAGTAATTGAGGGTGTTTGGGTTTGTCTCTGCATCTTCAATTCTATTCCAATGGTCTATCTGTCTATTTTTGTGCCAGTACCAAATTGTTTTTACAACTATGGCTTTATAGTATAGCCTGATGTCTGAAACTGTAAAGACAACACATAACAGAGATACATGTATACCCATGTTCATAGCAGCATAACTAACAAATGCTAAAATATGGAAGACTCCAAAATACCCATCAACACACCAATGGATACACAAACTGTGGTATTTATACACAATGGAATACTATGCATCAATAAAGTCCAATAGGTGGAGGCTTTTACAGACAAATTGAAGAAACTTGAGAGCATCCTGCTCAGTGAAGTGAGTCAGAAGCAGAAGGTGAAACATCGAATCGTCTCTGATATGAGAGTCCCAGATCACAACTCTTATGGAACTTAAAGTGAAAAACAAAGTGAAACAGGGGGAATAGGGTGGGGGAGGAGCGATGGAGGGGTTGGTAGGGGAGAGACAGAAGGAAAGTGGAAGGGCCCTTGTCACCTTTACAAGATACCTATGTGCACAAAATGTTCAACTCCATTGTAAACCTTAAATTTTCCACATATATATGTCAATAAAATGGGAAAAAAATTAACTGGCACAATGGTACTGGGACTCAAACATAAGATCTTGCTCATGCTAGGCATACATTCTACAACTAAGCTGCATATCCAGCCCTGAAACTGAATATTTTTTTTCTCAAATATGTCAGATTTTTTCCTTGTGATTTCTTTTGTTACTATTAAGCCTAAAAAGTCAGCCCTTTCTCTATGCTGTGGTCTTAAGTCAAATGAAATTGCCGTCTTATATTTAAACAAGTGATTTGATATCAGTGTTACATATAGTTAACTTTAGGGTTTTTTTTTTTTGTGTGCTGTTTTCACTTTTCTTATTGGAATATTGTATTCCCTGAAAAAATAAAGTATGCTAAGAACAATCGTGAATAAAATTACATGTGAAAAATTATCTGCCTATTGGTACAATAGTCAATCTTAAAATAGTGAATAGCGATACGTGGTGGTGCATGCCTGTAATCTCCAGCTGAGGCAGGAGAATTGCTTTGAGTTCAAGGCCATCTTAGGTTCAATAGTGAGTTCAGAACCAGCCTATACTGTAGAGATCCTGTCTCAAAAAAAATAGTAAGTAAATTAGTGAAGTGGGGGTCAGATATGTGGCAGAGTGTGGTTTTGTCATCCCTAAGTTACCAAGTTATTGTATAGTTAGCTGCCCTATTATAAAGGAGTATTTTTCAAAGTGTTTAAAGCAACACTTTTGATTATATGCTTTATTAGTTTCACGATTTTTTATGAATGAAAATAGGGGTCAGTTTTCCTCATTTGTTAGTTTTACAAGGAGACATTCACCAGGATATGAGAGAAAGAGAGAGGGAGAGGGAGAGTGAGTTAGAAATCTAATAGATTTAGAGCCACAGCTCAAGAAATAATGTAGTCATCATTTATGTGCATATCACATGACTTTGGCATATGTTAGAACCTAAAACGATTGTAGCCACATAGGTTAAGAATCGCGTTTCTGCCAATACTATTTAATCTTGTCCACCTTCTTTCAACAGAGATCACTAGTTCTGATGCATTGTGGAGTGCTTTTGTGATTATCCTGGTGCCAGCTGAAACAGCAGAGTTCGATCACCAATGTGATTTTCACTATTGCCTACACCATTTGTTGATTTCAGGTCTCCTGAGTCAAAATACTCCTGTGTTTATCAATTATAAATTTCATCTCGGAGTAAAATTTATCTTTAGCCTTGTGAATGTAGGAGGAGGAATGGATGAAAAATATAACTGGCAAAAGTTAAATTTTGCTGTTGTTAGAACAAGTTTAAATGTACTAAAATGTGTGATATACACATAAGCTTTAAAATTAAATAATCTGGGGCTAGAGGAATGGTTCAGTGTCTAAAGGTCTTGCCTAGCAAGCACTAAGTCAAGTACTGAGTACCTTAGTTTGATTCCTCAGCACCACATAAATTGGGCTGTGATGGCACACACCTGTAAACCCAGCACTTGGGAGGCTGAGACAGCAGGATTGGGGTGAGTCCAAGTCTCTCCTAGGTTCCATAGTGAGTTCAGGACCAGCCTGGGCTGCAGAGTGAGACCCTGTCTCAAAAAAAAAAAAAAGTTGAATAATCTTAACTTTTAAATGATTCTTTATTCCTTGTAAAATTTTTCTTTTTGTCATTGTACTCATTTTCCCTGGCCCATCCTTAGAAGTCTAAGTCATTTTATATACACAATTCTGTTGTCTTTCTGTATAGCATTTCTTCATGTCATTAAACATCTTTAAATAACATTTTAAAAAACTGACTTCAGTGTCGCTTTCATGATGAAGGCTAACCAGTTTACTTAACAATTCTCCCTTTAGGAATACTTTTCTACTTTGAGGAACATTATAAGCAAAAGCTCTCAGAGATTACATAGTCAAGACTCAGATCCTGTTTTCTCTTTTACTGTTTTTGCCTGTTGCCTTTCTTCACCTTGAAC
Source organism: Ctenodactylus gundi (assembly GCA_004027205.1). NCBI lineage: Eukaryota > Metazoa > Chordata > Mammalia > Rodentia > Ctenodactylidae > Ctenodactylus > Ctenodactylus gundi. The sequence goes on from PVKB01001924.1 coordinate 45,937, forward strand.
AATTGAGTGTATATTTAATGTACTTTCTATGCAAGTATCTCGTCTAGAGAATCTCGCAGTCGTTCGCACCAAATAAATTAGTGTCTGTAAAACATTTATGATAATATAAATAAATGGAATATTTATTTGACCTTTTGTTAATGTGTGTTAATATATACTTTAAATGTTGGGTATTTCAGACAGCTCTATATTTATATTTTCCATGAGAAAGTATGTTGTAAGAATCTCTCTAGTACTTCTACTCTAGTTGTTGAATAAGGAAAAGGCTTCCAGAAAGTAAATTTTGGGGCTGGAGAAATGGCTCAGTGGTTAAAGCGCTTGAGCAAGCGCTAAGCCAAGCGCTAAGTACTCTAGTTCGATTCCCCAGCACAACATAAGCTGGACATGGTGGCGCACGCCCATAATCCCAGCACTCTGGAGGCTGAGGCAGGAGGAATGCCATGAGTCCAAGGCCAGCCTGGGCTCTGAAGTGAATTCAGGACTAGCCTGGACCACAGAGCGAGACCCAGTCTCAAAAAATAAAAAGAGAAAGTAAATTTTAAAAATCTATTAGAGCCAAATTGTTAGATGATAGAAATTATAGCTTGGAAAAGAAGGTTGTGTAAGGAAAATTAGTAACGTATGCAAAGTCTTTTAAAGTAAAGAGAAATAGGCTATTCTGGGCAGTTTATGGCTGCAAGGAATGTCACTTACTCCCCAGTCGTAGGATGACACAAAGAGAAAAAGAAGTAGACCGAAACATAGTTTGTATTTTTTCAGACTGAATCCTCTTACCTTTATCTTCCTCCCTCCCCCTCTTTTCTGTCCGTCCTCCCTTCCCTCCTTCCTTCCCTTCTTCCTTCCTTCCATCCATCCCTTTCTTTTCTTCCTTCCTTTTCTTTTCTGTTCTTTTTTTCAGTACTGAAGAAGGAACCCAGGGCCCTTGCACTGAGCTACATCCTCAGTCCCTCACCCCCTTTTTAATTGTTCATTTGAGATAGGGCCTTGCTAAGTTCCAGTGATTTCCAGGCTGAGCTCAAACTTGTGATTCTCATGCCTCAGCCTGTCAGAGAGTACTGGGCTTATAAACCTGCTCCACTGGGCCCTGCTAACTTGAAGCCTAAAAGGATCACAAAGGATACTTATGTAATTGTTTAAAATAATGTATGTCTTAGGCCATGCTGAAATGTTAATCTTTATTGTTGAAAATATGTGCAGACCCTTGAGATTGTGGAAGCAAAATAAAGAAGATGGCTGTAGTCATGCTGAAAAGATACTAAAGTGGAATTTTAGAACTAAAAGTAGTTTATCCTTCTGTATCACCACACACTCCTGCATTTTAGAAAATTTTTAGAAACATTTGAGCTTATGGTGCATTACTTTTTAAAGCAGAGTTTCTCAGCGATGGTCAGTGGCCTGTTAGGAACAGGGCTGCAAGGCCGGAGGTGAGAGGAGGGCTGCTTGCAGAACTCCATCTGTGTTTATAGCTGCTCTCATTTCTCCTGCTGTAAGCCCAGCTCCTGCCACCTCTTCCCTCAGCAGCTGCGGTAGTTTCATAGGGGCAGGAGCCTAACTGTGAACTGTGCATGGGTTAGGTGCTGAGTTCCTGATAGAAGTGGTGACTCTAGCATCATTATCTCCACGCATCCATGGTTTGCGGGAAAATTGTCTTACACAAACTGGTGTCTGGTTCCAAAAATGTTGGCGACTGTTATTTTATAGTATAAACAACTGTGTTATTGAATCTAATTTTACTTTGGTCTCATTGCCATATGTAAACACTTTATTTATTTATTTATTTATTTATTTATTTATTTTTTAAGACAGGGTCTAACTCTGTGGTCCAGGCTGGTCTTGAACTCACTTCAGAGCCTAGGCTGGCCTTGGACTCAGGGCAATCCTCCTGTCTCAGCCTCCAGAGTGCTGGGATTACAGGCGTGCGCCACCACGCCCAGCTTATGTGGTGCCGGGGAATCGAACTATGGTACTTAACCACTTGCTAGGCAAGTACTTTAACCACTGAGCCATTCCTCCAACCTCTAAAAAACTTTATTAAAATAACTTGCCCGGAATTATTTGAGTTCCTTAGAGGCTTGACATACTGATAATTGATACATACATGATATAAAGCCCCTTTAGAAGACACTTGAAGTAAACATTTCTGCTGATAAGCATAATTTTACCTATTGAAAATAAATGATGATGTGGGCTTGTTTCTTCTATTTTCCATTTGCTTTATATTAATATTTCTAAGCTTGCTTAAAATAGTCAAATTTCTTCCCTCATCTCCTTGCCTGCCTTGGCTTTACAGAGGAGAAAATTTCTATTTTATCCTGTTAAGCTTTTATATAAAGGTAGTTCCTTTCTTGATTTTCTTAACTTCTATTACAAGGTGGTTTAAATATTGAGGCTTCAGAGTTGGAACTGGAAATGAAGGAAGCTGTCAGAGAGAGAAGGAACTGATTTTGAAAGAATACTCAGGTAATGTTAGTGTTTAAATAGATTTTGAGTACTCATGAGTTGTAAAACAATCAGTACTGTCATCAGGCATCTAGGTGGGACTAGGGAAAGATGGTGCAATGTCAGCACTTCTGAAGCTATCGATCACTGAGGAAAGAAACCCTAAGTAAAGTAGTGCAAGAGTGAAGGCAGAGACAGGAAAATGGCAGGCATGGTTGAGAAAGAGCGAGAGGCCACTTATTGCTGAACTGTTTGCCATGAGTTTGAAAATCATTAAAAATAAGAGTAAAAAAGATCAGCTTGGGATATGGCTATGAAAATCAGAGTGATAAGTTTATGTTTAATGATTAAAAAAAAAGTGGAATCAACTTTTTTGGAGCCTTGCTTTGGAAAGACAACTGTAGCAGAGGCAGATAGAGTGGAAGGGATGAATGCCTGAAAGAATGCTGCTGTATTCTGGACCTAGAGTCTGCAAGAGTCTAGAGTAGGGATCTGCCATTTGTATAAAAGACCAAATAAATACTGTAAGATTTGTGGACCACCCAGTCTCTACCACAGATCCTCATTCTGCCACCAGCAGTCATAGCTAATTTGTAAACAATAAGTATGTCTATGTATTTGTAAGCAATATAAACAGCACCATTTAGTAGATAATAATTCTGGATCATAAATACGGGCTCTCAGACTGTGTCCTTGGGTGTAGTTTAACTTCTTTAGACCCATCTATTAAATACTTCTAAAAAATGACACCTCTAGTTTCAAGTAAAAATAAATAGCTGTAAAAAACTTTTGCAAACTCCTTACACTGTTTAGAGAAAATATTTTAACTCTAAGATAAATCACTATCAAGAATAGAATGCATCGACAAGATACATATGTGCATAAAAGGCTCAACTCCATTGTAAACCTTAAATTTTGCATGTATACATTTCAATAAAATGGGGGGGGGGGAATACATGTCCTTGTCGCTTTTCTGTTTTTCTGTTTCTTTTCTTGATCTTTACTTAAATCAACTTAGTGTCAAGATCTAGAGGCAAGATAAATTTACCTTTGAGCTGTTTGTCATGCTTCTAGCTTAGACCTTGATCCTAAAAGACAGAGTTACAATAACTGTTAAAGGAAGTGCAGCTAGGCGTAGGAGAAGTGCTGGTACTTGTTTCGGTCATCCAGAGACTGTGTTCACTTACGAGAAACTGAACACTGCCTAGGCTGCAAGTGTGTTTGATATTTTAAAGTTGTGCATCGCAAAAGGCTGCATTAAAATGAGCAGACTTTAAGATCATTAATAGTAACAACTAAATGCTGAAGGGAATTTAGTTTTAACTTTGTATATAATTTTCAGACAATTATAAAGATTTATGTTTTCTTCCTATGAAGGTTATTAAGCAAGTGAACCTCAAGATGTAAAGTAGTATGATGTTGTTAAGAACATAGATTTTGTAAACGGGGTTAAAATGAAGTTCTTTCAATGTATCAGCTGTGAGACTTAAGGTTATTTATTCATCATTTTAAAAATTGCATTAAAAAATAGTGCTTTTTTAGGGTGGTTATGAATGTTTTCTTAAATGAGGTAAGCAAATACTTAACATGGGGTTTGGAATACTATGAACATTCAGTAGCATAGTAATAAGATATCCACATGATTTTTCTAAACTCATATTAAGTTTTAATATATATACAATGCATGATTTTTCTAAACTCATATTAATTTTCCTAAAGTCATATTAACTTTTTCAATGTATAATTGTTTACCCTTTCTCCTCAGAGAGCACATAGAAGTTAACACTTGGTGCTTGTGAGATTGCTTTAAAAATTACCAATTAATTATCAAATGGATTAATTATTACTCTGTATGGATTACATGAATCATCATTACTACATTACTGTGTGTTAATATTTCCCATATACCTTATCATATCCCTAAACTTCTAACTTGAGTAAGCTAAATTGCTAAGAGGAATTCAGTGAAATTTATAATCCAATATTAATTTAAGCATGACAGTTATCAATATGCAAAATGTTTAAGGAGATGTATTTCAAACTTTCCTACAGATGATTCAAATTTGTCCTTAATGAGTCCTTATTAATCATAAAGAGAAATATGACATTTATTTTATTCGGAAAGTCATGGAGTAGCAGAAATCACAGACAATAAAATAAACAAATGTAGTAAAGATGGTAAGTGTGCTGACACCTTCGTGCCCAGAGCGTTACAGGAGAAGAGAGCAGGGCATTCTAATATGTATGACAAAACTAAGGAGAAAATGAGCGGAAACTGATAAGGTTTTCAAGAGGTGATGTCACTTGAGCTTAGGTTTGAAAGAATGTAGATTAACCAGGAAGAGGAAACACTAGAGAGAAAGAAAACTTTTCAGTTTATCCTTACATATAATGCATTTTACTTATATGTGTCAGAAAAATGGCTGTGACTTTTCGTAAGTTACTTCCACGATTGTTACCGTTATTAGATATAATCCCACTTGTTACTCAAGGTTGCTTTGGCTCTTCTGATTCTCTTTTGGTTCCATGTGTATTTAAAGATTGTTTTCTCAAGTTCTGTGAAAAATGTTAATGGCATTTTGACAGGAGTTGCTTTGAATCTATCATTTGGGGGCAGTATAACCATTTTGACAATGTAAATTCTGCCTATCCAGGAATAGGGAATGTCTTTCCATTTTCCCATGTCCTCTTCAGTTTCTTTTTGAGTTTTCAGTACAGAGAGGTCCTTCATTTCCTTTTTTGCACTTATTCATAGGTACTTGAGCAGTTATTAAGAGTGGATTGTTCTTTTTTCACTCATTTTATTGATATGTATGTATGTATGTGACACATAATGTTTACATTGAACTTGAATGTTTTGTGCACATATATATCATGTCAAATTACAAACCCTTCCCCTCTCCCCTTTTGACCCTCCAGTACCCTCGCCTTTGCCACTAGTTCCCCCATACCCCTCTATGTAGTTCCATGCAATGACTGTATTCCGGATTTCTCGTATTAGAGAAACCGTGGGATTTTTAACCTTCTGCATCAGACTCACTTCACTGATCATAGTAGCCTCAAATTACCTCCATTTACCTACAATAGCCTCAAAACTATCTGTCTTTATAAACCATTAGTACTCCTTTTTGTACATGATGAGTATTTTGATGTCTTTCACACTTTAGCTATTGTTAATCGTGCTGCTTGAACATACATATACATGTATCATTTTTATGTGTTGTTTTTAATTTTTTTCAGAAGAGAGATCCAGAAGAGAGATCACTGGATCAGAGGGAATAGCTATTTTCCTTTTGAAGAATATTTATTTTCCTTTTGTGGAATTTAAATATTTCTTTCCACACTGGTTGTTCAGTTTACACTGTAAGAGGCTTTCTTTTTCCCACTTCCTCAGCAGCATTGATTGTGATTCTAGTTCTTGATATACACCATTCTCACTGGACTTAGATGTTATCTTAGTGATGTTTTGATTTGCATTTCTCTAGTAGCTGAGGATGTTAAACATCTTTTCATGTGTTTACTGGCCATTTGGACTTACTCATCTGAGAACTGCCTATTCACTTCTGTTGCCCATTTTTTAATTGGGTCTTAGAATTTAAGCGTCTGTTTTTCATCAGCTACTTGTGTTCCTTGTGTATTCTAGTTATTAGCTTCTTCTCTGAAGTATAGGTAGTGAATATTTTTTTCCAATTTTGTCAGTTCTGTCTTCACTCTATTGGTAATTTCCTTTGCTGTACAGAAACTTTTTAATTTGGAATAATCCCATTTGTTGATTCTGAGGCTGTCTTTTCCCTTGGGTGTCTTATTAAGAAAGTCTTTGCCTACACCTAGATTTTTGCTGACTTTGTGTTCCAGAAGGTTTAGTGTTTCTGTTTTCATATCTAGGTCTTTGATCCACTTTGGTTTAATTTTGGTGCACAGTGAGAGGTGTGTGCCTAGATTCATTCTTCTGCATGTGGGGATCCAGCTTTCCCAGCACCGTATGTTGAATAGGCTGTCCTTTTTTCAGTTTATGCTTTTGACTTCAAAGATCAGGTATCTGAGGATACATGAGTTAGTCTCTGCATCCTCCATTCTGTTCCCTTCATTGACCTGTCTGTTTCTGTGCCAGTACCATATAGTTTTTCTAACCATTGCTTTGTAATATAACTTGATGTCTGGAATCATAATGCCACCTGTCTTTGTCTTATTACTGAGTATTGCTTTGGCTGTTCTCAGTCTCCTTTGGTTCTATATGAATTTATGGATTGCTTTTCAACTTCTGTGAAAAAAATTGTTAGTATTTTGATAGGAGTTACATTCAATCTGTGTATTAGTTTGGCCAGTGTAGTCATTTTGACTATATTAATTCTGCCTATCCAAGAATGGGATGTCCTTCCATTTTTTAATGCCTTCTTTACTTTATTTCTTAAGTATAATATAGTTTTCTTTGTAGAGGTCTCCCACTTCCTTGGTTAGGTTTTTTACTCTTTAGGTATTTAATGCTGAGCTATTGAGAATGGAATTTATCTTCTGAGCACTTTCTCAGTGAGTTCCTTATTCGCATAGAGGGATGCTATTGATTTTTTAGTATTGATTTTGTATCCTGCCACTTAGGTGAATTTATTATTTCTAAGAGCTTTGTGGTGGAATTCTCGGAGTCGTCTATGCAGATAATCATATCAACTGCATATAATGACAGTTTGACTTCCTCTTTTCTGATATGTATTCCCTTTATTTCACTTTCTTGCTTGATTGTTCTGGAGAGGGTTTCTAGGACTATGTTGAATGGGGTGGTGAGAGTGGACAGTCTGTCATGTTTCTGATGTAAGGGGGGATGCTTTCAATTTTTCCCCATTTAGCATGAGTTTTGCAGAAGATTTGGCATATATTGATTCTATCAGTTTGAGTTCAGTTCCCTCTGTACCTGTTTTCCTCAAGGTTTTTCTTATGAATGGATGTTTTCAAGAGCCTTTTCTGCATCACTAGAAATGATCAATAGATTGATTGACATATGTTACACCAATCTTGAATCCCATGAATGGAGCCCACTTGATCATAGTGCATGATCTTTCTGATTACTTGCTGGATTCTATTTGCCAGTATCTTACTGAGTTTTTTGCATCTTTATTCATTAAGGAGATTGGTCTTTAATTTTCTGTTCTCATTAAGTATTTGTCTGTTTTTATTACTAGGGTAATGCTCGCCTCCAGAAATGAGTTTGGTAGTGTTTCTTCTCTTACAGTTTGAGAAGCTCTGGGGTTAGCTCTTCTTTGAAGTACTGAAAAAATTCTGGTGTGAATCCATCTGGTCCTGGGCTTTTTTTTGTTTTTGCTTTTTTTTTTTTTTTTTATGGGGAGAGACTTTCTGACTGCCTCAAGTTCCATTTTTGTTATGGGACTTTTCAAGGTATTTATATCTTCTTGGTTCAATTTTTTGATAGTTTGTATGTGTTTAGATGTCATTTATTTCTTCCAAATTCTCCAATATGTTGGAGTATAATTGTTCATTATAATTCTTTGAATTTCTGCAGTGTTTATGTAATTTCACCCTTTTCATTTCTGATTGCTTTGATATGTGTTTTTTCTTTTCTTCCTTTGGTTATTTTAGCTAGAGGTTTGCCAGTCTTGCTTATTCTTTCGAAGAATGAGCTGTTTGATTTGTTGATATTTGTATTGTTATTTGTTTCAATTTTATTGATTTCTGCTCTGATATTTGTAATTTCTTTTTTTTTTCTACTGCTTTTTGAACTAGATTGTTCTTGTCTTTCCCTAAAGTTGTGAGTATTGGGTATTCTGTCCCAGCAGTGAGAAAGTAACTGAGACAGAAAATACCTATCAGAATGTCATAGTTCAAAGACCAACAGTAACAAGTGTTAAATAGAACGTGAAATAGCTAGTATTGCCATATAATACTGATGGGAAAATAAAATACTGAAGGGAAAATAAAATTATTTTGGAAACAGTTTGATGGTTTTTTATTTTCAAAAAAATTCAACATGTATTTAGCACATGATGACCCAGGGGTAACCCCACTAACAACCTTTCTCAGGTAGCATGAGCTTTTACCCATCTGTCCTCAGTTTCTAAAAAGGACTCTTTCTATATCTTGAAAAAAAAACATGAGAACCTATTCTAGTCCTAGACATTTACACAAGAGATAAGAAAGCCCATGTTCATATAAGGATTTGTGGCTAAATGTTTATAGAATTTCTTAATAACAGTAGAGGAAAAACACTGGAAATAATTTGAATGTCTTTTGACAGGTTAGTGCATGAGGAAGTTATATTATATCTTATGATAGAATTGTACCCAGCTATAAATCTGAATGAACTATTGATAGACACAACCTTTGTGAATTTCAGATAATTAGGCTAAGTTTAAAAGTCAATACTTTAAGTGTGTGCACTTTGTTGTAGTTCAACTATGTTTCCAAAGGCCATTAGAAAAAAATATTAAATAGAAATAGCACACATCCTTTTCACAAAGTAGACTTACCACATCAGCATTTGTTGCATTATTTTTCTATGCTTCAAGATCCTTGAAGTCATAAATTATCAGTGAATCTTTTTATTCTCAATTTACCTTTTTTGTACCTTATAAAGAAGCATGATATCTTTGATATAGGGGGTGTTTCATAAAAGTTTTTGAGCAAATGACAGTGATAAATCTTAGGTGATAGAATGTAATCACATGATTCTGTAAGGGCCCAGCAGTATTCAACCACCATCAGTCCTGACTTATTTCAAGTGGGCATTCTCTTAAAAATACCAGGTGGTTTCAAGTTCTCTCTTGAAGTAGTGTGAGGGTTGCAGTACATTCTTTTTACATGAAGAAAATATATGATGCGAAAATTGAGGGCAGTATCTTCAAACCTCGAATCTAATCCAGATTTGAATTTTGTGAAATGTTGCTAGTCTGGTTTCGTTTACAAACTTGAGTTCTTTCTTAGCCACAGTCTTTCTTTCAGACTATTTCCCCCTTGCTTAATAGCGGTTAGCAGGTGGAATGGCTTTAACTTCACCACTTGGAGAATTTCCATATTGGTGACCAGGATTCCAAGGGGCTGACTAGATGGGAAAGTCTGAAGGCTGAGAAAAAAGATTAACTTGTAAGTGGATTTCCCTTAGGATTGGCTTCACTGTGTGTATCTTTATATAGTCATGGTTCAAAGGGTTATACTGTTCTTGTTATTGAGTGTCAGTTGCAACAGTATTTTGAAAGTCTAGACATATATATATATATATATATATATATATATATATATATATATATATATATGGAAGTGACAGTGTGAGAATAAGAACAAATCTAGAGTTAAAGGGAAAATTCTAGACATTGAGAATGATCATCCTCTGTAAGCTAACATAAGACTAACCTATCTTGTGGTTTAACCTTAGAAACTTTTTTTATTTTCTTGAGAAAATAGACATGCTAATCTAAACCTAAGTCTCATGAATGGTATAAAGTAGTTCTACTTGGCTTCCGTTGTACCATCCTACCAAAGCCTGTTCTACCATCAAAGGATTACTATTAGTTTTAGAAATCTGAAGTCCTGATAAGGATTTCTGGCAGCAAAGTTTTCTTTAAATGAGTGAAAATTATTATACATCATCTGTGCTGATTTATTTTACCATAACCCAATTATCAGTTTTAATTTTAATACAGCTTTTAAAAACTTGCAGTATAATTTCATGCTTTTTATTGTTCTTTAATGTTGTCACTAAAATCTATGTTTTGGGGTAACTAAGTTAATATTCTGAATAATTTTCTGTTAATTATACTTCTCTAATTATTCAGTATGAAATTTGATGTGAGGAATATTTTTAATGAAATACAAGATTTGTACATGTTTCTTTCATATGACATACTTGCAATATTGTGCTCTTTTTAATGTTTTTTTCGACAAACTTGCAAGTTATACAGTTGCATTTGGTAATTTTTTCTAATTTATTCTGTAAGGTATAATTTTTGGTTCTGAATAACAGTCGTGCTTTTTGCCAGTTTTTGATGAAATTCATAGTCATCTTGCAGTCTAAAACTTCAGGCATTTTGACATTCAATCTCCATGATATTTTCATTTCTATTTAAATAATATAAATGACAATGAACTAAAAATGGCTACTATAAAATATTTTTAACCATATATCATTTTTTCTTTCTTCATAATTATGTGTGGGTTACTAGAAATTGAGCCCAGTGATTTCATACAGAGCTACATTCTCAGACTATTTTTGATTATTGATTATTAAAACAATGTCTCCATAAGTGGCCCAGGCTGGGATCAGATTTTTAATAGTCCTATTGGCAAATTTCTGCTATATCTAGCTGAGTTGCTGCTTCTGCTGCTGCTGCTGCTGCTGCTGCTGCTTCTGCTTCTTGTTCTTCTTCTTCCGCTTCCTCCTCCTCCTCCTCTTCCTTCTCCTCCTCCTCCTTCCTCTTTCTTCTTTCTCCTTCAAGGTGGGTGGGGGACCAGCAACCGATACACATAACCAGGTAGGACCCAGAAGGTCCAGCGACAGAGTATTGAGACGTTTTCCTTCTTCTGAGTCAAACTGAAGCCTAGAAACAGTGTAGTGTGGGACAGAGTTGAGGACCTGGTGTCAGAGAGAAAAAGACTATAGCCCAAGAATACCATGTCCATTAGGATCACAGCCAAAAAAGTGAGAACACAAGTGCAAAAAAACCTGTGAGCTGTGATTATAAGCAGTGTGAAAGTTTTATGAAATACAGAGAACTTATAAAGATCTGGTCAGTCTCATGTCATTATAATTGAGGTTCCTCTCACTATTTCTTAAATAAAATGTACAAATTACATCTGTGAGAGTAAATGTATTTTAGATTAGAATCATGTTTTATTTTCTAGGCCATATGTATTACTTTGTACAAATTTTTCTTGTGAATAGAATCAAAACTTGTTTGTGTAAATTAATTGCTTTAAATTCACAATTGACAGGTAGGTATAGAAGGGCACTTCTTAAAACTCATCGAAGCCATATATGCTAAGCCTACTGCAAATATCATAGTAAATGGAGAAAAATTGAAATTGTTCCCTCTCAAATCAGGAACAAGACAAGGCTGCCCACTTTCACCACTCTTATTCAACATAGTCCTTGAAACACTTGCCGTAGCAATCAGACAGGAAAATGAAATAAAGGGAATCTACACTGGAAAAGAGGAGGTCAGACTTTCCTTATTTGCAGATGATATGATTATCTACATGGAAGATCCTATAAACTCCACTACAAAACTCCTGGAAATAATAAAAATATTTAGCCAAGTCGCAGGCTACAAATTAACACTAAAAATCAATAGCTTTTCTCTACACTAACAATGAACTTAAGAAAAACAATTCTATTTTCAACAGATCAGCAAAAAATTAAATACCTAGGATTGTACCTAACCAAGAAAGTGAAGGACTTATATAAAGAAAACTACATTACATTGAAAAAGGAAGTTATAGGGGACATTAGAAAATGGAAAGGTATCCCCTGCTCTTGGATAGGCAAAATAAATATAGTCAAAATGACTATACTACCTAAACTGATATAAATTTAATGCAATTTCTATCAAAATACCTACAAGTTTCTTCCAAGAACTTGAAACAACAATTCTTAAATTCATACGGAACCAAAAGAGACCAAGAATAGCCAAAGCAATCCTGAGCAATAAGACCAAGGCAGGAGGCATTACAGTTCCAGACATCAGGCCGTACTATAAAGCAATAGTTGTAAAAACAATTTGGTACTGGCACAAAAATAGACAGATAGACCAGTGGAACAGAATTGAAGATGCAGAGACAAACTCAAGCACTCTCAATTACTTAATCTTCGACAAAGGGGCCAAATGCATACAATGGGTAAAGGATAGCCTGTTCAACAAATGGTGTTAGGAAAACTGGAAATCCACATGCAGAAGAATGAATCTAGTCACACACCTATCACCATACACCAAAATCAGATCAAAGTGGATCAAAGACCTAGGCTTTAAAAGTGAAACACTAAACCTCTTAGAAGACAAATGAGGCAAATATCTAAAAGACATAGGGGTAGGCAATGACTTCCTTGACAAGACACCAACAGCAAAAGAAAATTATCCCCATTATTAACAAATGGGATCTTCTCAAATTAAAAAAGCTTCTGTACAGCAAAAGAAACTATCAACATTGTAAAAAGAGAACCAAGAGAGTGGGAAAAAATATTCACCACTACCAACTCAGATAGAAGCTCATAACTAGAATATAGAAGGAGCTGAAGAAAAGTAAGCCCACCAAAATAAAGGATCCCATTGAAAAGGGGGCAAATGAAATGAAGATGCAGTTCACTCAGGAAGAAGTACAAGGGGCCAATAGATACATGAAGAGATGTTCAACATCTCTAGCCATAAGAGAAATGCAAATCAAAACAATGCTAAGATACCATCTCACCCCAGAGAGAATGGCCTACATCAAGATGTCAAACAGTAATCAGTGCTGGCCTGGCTGCGGGGAGAAAGGAACTCTCTTACACTGCTGGTAGGAATGTAAATTCATACAACCACTTTAGAAAACAGTATGGAGATCTCTCAAAAGACTAGAAATAAATATCCCCTTCCAACCAGCAACACCCCTCCTGGGAATGTATCCAAAAGAGGTCAAAACAGCACATAACAGAGATACATGTATACCCATGTTCACAGCAGCACAACTAACAATAGCTAAAATGTGGAAGTCACTGAAATACCCATCAACAGACCAATGGATACACAAACTGTGGTATTTATACACAATGGAATACTATGCATCTCTAAAGTCCAACAGCGTGGAGGCCTTTGTGGTCAAATGGAAGAAGCTTGAGAGCATCATGCTTAGTGAAGTGAGTCAGAAGCAGAAGGTGAAACATCGAATGGTCTCTCTGATATGAGAGACCCAGATCACAACTCTTATGGAACATAAAACAAAAAACAAAGTGAACCAGGAGGGTAGGGCAGGGAAGGATGGACAGGTGGGTAGGGGGGTGGGACAGATGGAGAGTGGGAAAGTCCTTGTCACCTTGACAAGATATTTAGATGCACAAAATGCTAAACTTCATTGTAAACCTCAAATTTTGCACTGATATATATCAATAAAATGGGGGAAAATTCACAGTTATCTTTGTAATCAAATTAAAAAGATCCTGAAATTTGGAGTTAGACAATCTTAATTTTCTTTCATCATTCACTATGAGAGGCAAGTTACTAAGTTGGTGCTATTCTCCAGTTTTCTTCCTCTTTGAAATCTGTGTTTCACATTGTTGTGAATCAGTAGGGGAGAAACAATTTTTTTTTAAACATTAAGCATCAAGACCTTTCCATAGGAAGTCACTATTTTTTATATAGTAGTTATAAATGGAGAGGGAATGAAACTATATGAAACAGTACTTCATGAGGTAAAGATTTCAGTAATATTGCTAATATTTTGTTGGATGTTGGACACATATTAGTTTGTACACTTTTTATGTCTTTTCTCTTTTTTAATTTTTAAAATATCTCTCCTTGTGTAATATATTGAAACAAATTCCCATGAAATACCTTCAACCAAATGAGGTGTCTACGTTCTGTTCTGGTTTGTTTTCTAATCACAGGGCATCCACTGCTTATATGGACATTCTAATACATATGCTTTCTAATTCTTATCTTAGGTAAGATGTGCAAGTGAGAATATCATTTCCTTTTTGCTGTTCTAGTTATATTATAAAGAGTTTCCAGTTTCAGCTGTGTGGTAGGTAGGTGACACAGATCAGAAGCTGTCTGTCTCCGGGTTTAACCTGGCCTAGGTAAATATTTTGTTGGTTCTGAACAGTACTGGTGTTCATGAAGATATTGTATAGCGAGTCTTCCCACCCTCCTAGAAGGAGGAGGGACACTTCACAGATGCACACCAGTGGCGAGGGCAGGCAGGGTGGAGCTCTCAGGGACAGGAGCTGCACTCAAACCTGAGTACTTGCAGTCGTGCTCTCAGTGCTTGCTGTCCATCATGTGGTACGCACCCTTAGGCCTGCATGCAGGACACAGCACATAGAGTAGTTTGGGCACAGTTCTCTAGAACAAGCAAGCAAAGCAAGTAGCTAGGGACAGTGAGCAAGAGAAGTGCCAACATAGGAAAGCTCTTGCAGACTAGGAAGACGAGGTAGGGTCCTATTTCTGTGAGTCCTCATCTGTGCTAGGGTGAACTCGGTGATGCGACTGTCTGACCCCTCACCCATGCTCCTATAGGTAGCTCCCTCACTTAACTCCCGTGACTCCTCACCCATTCACCTGTATGGAACCCCAATAAAATCTTTGGTTCACCAAGTTGACCTTTGATGTAATTGTTAGTTTGGCCCATTTGCTGTGCCCTTTCTAGAATAAATAGATTTTAGTACTCACATCTCCACAGGAAAAGTTATTAGTATAACAGGTAACTTACATTCTTGTGAGAAAAATTTAAAACGTTTAACATTGGGCTTGCATGTCTGCGTGACAACCGCTTTCTTAAGGCGGGATATGTGGTTTGCCCATTTTCTCATACTCTGTGTTTCCTAAAACGGATGTCATTTCCCATTTATTGCATGAGTATATAAACTGTAATACTTGTCCCCTCTAGGCATTTTAGTTTATGATAGATTGTATCTGGTAGATGTTACACACTTCTGTTGATATTGGTTGTGGTGTTTTAATTTGATCTCGTGTATTTTCAGTACGTGAGGAAGTGTGCTTCCCTGCGTATACCTTCCGGAGCAACGTTCTCTTTCCTGTTTGTCAATACCTCTGTCTCTCACATCCAGTCAGTCATTCCTTTTGACCCTCGAAACATTCCTGAAGTAGGGTTTCTCCTGTCTGGTCCTTTTGCTGCTACTTTGGCATAGGCCATACTGCTTGTTCTGAACCTTTTTAATTGTCACTCGTAATTGAACTCTTTGCCCTCAGTGACATTTCCTTGATTCACCCTCAGACATGTTGCTAGAGTTAGAAATCGCAATGCAGATCTGATCACTTCACTACTCTGTCTAAATTCTTCTGAGCTGCTTCATCTTTGGTGGCAGAGATTAGCGATTGCTTCATAGAGGTAGAGATTAAAGCTGTTACCGGCTCTAATAGGCAGAGAGTTCGCTTCCCACTTCAGATACTCTGTTATTGAGTTGACTCCAGAAGTATCATAGACAATCTGTAAACAAATGGCATGGGTGAGTTCCAAGCACATGAACAGACCCAGGCCTCTCGGCCAGGGCCGTATTTCACTAACTTCTGTTTTACACACAAATACACGCATGCATGCACATGCACAGCCATGCTGTCTGAGCACTTTGCTCAACATCAGCAACTTTCCATCTTGTTTTACAGTTGCTGTTTTGTTTTATTCTGTTTGTTTGAATTGCCATTCAAATTCTTAAGTTTTTTCTTAGCACAGCACATTTTTCTATATTCAGTTATTTCATTATTTTTAAATATAACAAAATATTCAAATATATTACATGCTAACTTTGAAATGGTTTTTAATGTTTAGTTTGTTTACATTATTTATCTAATTCATTGATGACATCTTCATAATGCAGAGAAGTAAAGCCCAAAGTTCTGAAACTTAAGATTTATTTTTGATAGATCTTTCATAAAAGTTATAAGCCTGATTCAGTTCATATTATAGTTTGTTTTCTATTAATACATCATGTATAAAAGTCTCAGGGTAAGGTTTCTTCTGGGAAACCAGTTTAGTTTCAACTTCATCAAACATGTTGAATCAGGGTTCAGCATGAGACCAGGTTCAGAACAGTTCTTAGAAACTAAAAGATTTGTTGCTGGAAGAAAAGCTCAGAAGTCAGAGTGCTTGCCGAGCAAGCACAAGACCCTTAGTTCAATTCCCCAGGACCCCATAAACTCTTTTGTGTTTCTTTCATACAACATATTTATATTATGCTCTTAGTTTAAAAAATGCTTGCAGTTTATACAGTTGCATTTGGTATTTTTTCTAATTTATTCTGTAAGGTATAATTTTTCGTTCTGAGTAACAGTAGTACTTTAGTTCCAGCACTGAGGAAAGATGCTCAGACAGAAGAACTGCCATATTTTCCAAGCCACCTTGGGCTGCATGGTGAGTTCAGGACCAGCGTGGACTACAAAGCAAGACTGTCTCAAAAAAAAAAAAAAAAAAAAAAAACCTGAAAAATGTCTAAGTCATGTTATATCCAATCTTCTTTACCATTTCTCCTTTCAAATTCACTTAAAAAGGTATATAGAGGATTTGGTTTAGGTTCTGACTTATGTCAGGTAAGAAACTTAAAGTTACTACTATATTTGGATTCTGGTAGGTCACTCATCCATTTCCACATGCCAAAAAGAAAATAATGATTTGAGAATGTGTCGCTAGCATGGGGTTTCCCATTGTTAAATCAGCAGTTACTTATGTAATTGCTGATTGGAGAGTTGGCAAAAAACAATTTTTTTCATTAAACTAGAAGTTTGATTGGAAAACGGTATAATCTGACAATGAAGAGAGAGAAGACATTGCTAGTACAGCTGTGATAGAATTTTGGCAAGGCTTAGATGGTTGTTAATATCGATGGTAATAAAATTCTCTAATTTTTTTATATGTAACAATGTGTTAATTTAAAGTTAATTTAAAACTGACTTGTAAATGTCTTTTGTTGGTTTTTAGCCACCAGCTGAGCAGGCCAAAGCCAGACTACAACTAGTTCTTGAAGCTGCTGGTAAGTATTAATGATTATCTTTGTTTAAATGGAAAAGTGGTTCGTAAGCAAGTAGCATCTTTGCATGAGTCAAATCAAAATTTCTGATTTTCATTAATCCTCACAATTTTTTAAAGATACAGTTGTGTATCGACAAATATCTGAAATATTTACTGTTGCAGTGTAATGCTAAGTGGTCACTCTTTACCTTTTTATTCATAAAACTGGAATTTAAAATTTTTGTTTTCATGATACTTATCTTTTATGAACTATGCTTTTGGTGATGTGTGTAAGAATTCTTAAGCTACCCCAGATAGTGATTTTCTCATATTCTTTTGTCATAGTTTTACATTTATCTTTAAAACTTTGATCCATTTATATTAATTTTTACATAGGGTGTATTAGGTTAAGGTTTTCAGTGTCTTAGAGGAAATGAGGTCAGCATCATTCAGTTCCCGTGGTCACTTTGAACTAATTCATTGGGCTTCGTGTTCTAGACACCATCTAAAAGTTATCAGGAATAGAATATATTTCTTTAAACCATGTACTGTTTAAAACTTCAGCAAGCTTTTAATTTCCAGGTGAAAACAAATCTTGGCCCAAAATGAGAATTCTGTTTTAACTTCTAAGGCAGTTTCAGATGACCAAATGATAGCCATTATATTTTTAGAGTTCATTCAGAAAATACACATGTGCCTGTTGATTCACAGATCTCCCGAAGTGACCATAGTCTAAAGCTTGGGACATCAGTATGAATGACATACCAATTTCCTAAATCACTAATATAAATTCTGTAACTTAACATATAGTTGTAAAGAATGAGAAGTCTTTAAATTTTGATTTTGAGTCTTTTCAACTTTTAAACAGTATATTAAATATTCTTATACTTTGTGTGTGACTTATTTTACCTTTACTTGCATATGAAATATGATTTATTAAAATTCTACTTTAAATTTTCATATTTTAATTCTTAAATATACTCTAGAATAAAGCTAATTTGTATGATTTTCTATCTTGTAATAATACACATTCATTTTGCAGTGAAAAGATATTTCCAAGCATAATTTGAGTTTTAACAAACTCTTTCTTACCAGGAAAATATGTAGCTGCCTAAATGTTTTAGTTGTCCAAAGTTTTTTTCCGTTAATTTAATTGTAAAGAATTTAATTTTGTCATGTTGTAGTTTTTATTTTCTTTCAGTATTATTGTGAAACACATTTTAAAATAGATTCAGTAGTCCAGATCACAGAATGTGTAACTTTCTTGTACTTCAGTTGTCATTCCCATTTTTTAATTTAACATTCTAAATTGTATTAAGGACAAAGACTAGGTTCTGTGCATTGAGAAGCATTCAGAGCTATGACACTCTTCAAATTTAAAATTTTTTTGCACAAAGTAAGAAAAGGATGGGCCTTAGTTAAATTTGTAGCATTTATTTTTGTCATTTGCTTGTGAATTAAACGTTTGTCTTCAGCATTTCTATCTTATCAGCAGTGGGGTAACAACCATCTTACACACTGTGCTTTCCATATTTTAGATTATTCTCTTGAGATTGATTAATATAGAGATGAGCTTTTAAAGTCACAAGACATTAGTATTCTGGGTGCCTTTTTATGCATTTGTCCTAAATCAATGTATGAAAACGTTGTACAACTTTTAATTTCCACTAGTTAAGTGAACAGAATGTTTTTTGATTTTAGTTCCATGAACATATTGTTTTATAATATGATATGCCCTTTTGGGAAAGGGCATTGTTTCCAATGAAACTTATTACCTGTACTGTGTTTAATAAAAACTTAGTGTCTTGGAGAAGGGAAACAAATGAATAGATGAGGTGCAGCACATAGGCAAATAGGGAGCTCACTGTCAAGGTGCTAGTACTCTGTTTAGCTGATGAATTAAAAGTGTTTGCTGTACCAAAAATAAATATAAACCCAGAAAATGGAGAGAAGTAAGAACTTGACTACAGCCTGGTGAGCCTTGCTGTTTGAGTCTAGCTGAGTCCTAAGGTTCAGCTAAGTGAATAGCAAGATCTGGCAGGATCTCTTGTTGTGCTGGAGTTCATTTGCATTTCCAGAGAATGTAAGGAAGACGTTAGGGCTTAGGCTAAATTCTTCAGGCAGGCTAGAGTTTAGCTTTATTAATATCTTAGTTCAGAAGACAGTATTCATATAGAAATCATAGAAATCTTACTACTAATAATGTCAATTTAGACTAAGTCCCAGGAGATAGTTATTTAGCTGCTGCATTGTCATGATTATATTAGTAAACATTAATATTACCAACTGCAGTGTCATGATTATGTTGATATTGATACTATCAATTTGAAATTAAGATCTATTTAGAATAGTCATGATTATTAAAGATCTGATTTTTTAGAGACCTTTATGAGTAAAGTAAAATTAAGTAAAATGTTCCTATATTGTGTCATGTGTATGTAACCAAACCTCAGTTTGAAGTCCGAGATTTTGTTGTATTTATCATTATATTCGTACTTTAATTCAAAGTTTTATAGTTTTCATTTTTGACTCTTTTATAAGCAGTATTTAACCAAACATAATCATCCCAAATGTCATGGTTAGGATCTGGAGTGTCCCCAAAAATGTCATGTATATTAATAGAACCATGTGATGTTGGTGGATTGGGGTCTGGTCTGGAGGAGTGGATTGCAGTTAAGTTAGTATTAATGGTGTGTAGTGGCCACACCTGGATGCAGGAGGGACTGGTTACTGGGCAGAGACCTGAAAGGATAGATAAGCTGCACCTGCTTTCCTGGATGACTGGGACTAGTCTCAACTAGCCTCTGCTTGTCTTCCTGTTTGTTTGGGAAGCTACCTTCACCTCTCTCTCTCTGCCATGTAATTTGATTGTTGCTGGCCGCCCCTGAATGGACTGTGACCTTCGAGACTGTGAGTTAAAATAAACCTTTCCTTTCCTAAGTTTGGGGGTATCAGGTATTGAGTCACAGCAACAAAAAAGTAACTAAGACACCAAGTTCGAAATATTTGTGTATGTCTTTTGAGTTTTCCATTGCCGTGCCCTTTGTCTAGATCCCAAATATCCTGCCCGAGGGTTATTTCATTACATACTGCGTGATTTCTGCTCAATTCTCCACTTCTGTAGAGAGGTACAAATGAAACCTGCCTTCCTCACTTCCTTGTTCTGTGACCTTGAGCAGATTGATACTTATTATCAACTCAGCAGATTTTTTAAAAATCAAATGTCAGGTGTGTGTATTCTCTTGTTTACTATGGTTCTCCATTTTTAAATATATAACTTACTGAGGTGAAATTTACAATACACAAAGTAATCATAATTATTTAAAATGAACAACTGAACAATATATAATAATTCACAATATTATGTAACTGTCAACTCTAGTTTTAGAACATTTCTGTCACTCCAAGCTCCCTTCCTTTTAGTTGTTTCTTTCCATGTCCTCAAGCCCAGACAGCCACCAGTCTGCCTTCTGCTTCTGAGTATTTTCCATTGATAGAATCATACTAGATATGATTACTGTAGTGGCTAGCTTCTTTCATTAGTTTTTTTAAAAGTACATCCACATTTTAGTATTTCAGTAATTTATTCATTCCTTTTTATGGCTGAGTGGTATCTTGTTACATGTGTAAATATAATCTGATTATTATTCATTGATAGGAATTTCACCTTTTGGCTATTGTTAAATCACATTACCATGAGTATGCACAGGGCTAGGGATGTAACTCAGAAGTTAAAGTGCTTGCCTAGCAGAAGCAAAGCACTAGGCTCATTTCTAGCACCACATAAGCCAAGTGTGGTGGTGGTGCAAGCCTATAATCTCAGCACTTGAGGTGGAGGCAGTAGGATTTCTGTGAGGTTGAGGTCAGCCTGGGTGGCATAGTGAGTTCAGGACCAGCCTCAACTACAGAGTAAGACCTTGTCAAAAAAAAAATCTCTCTCTCTCTCTCTCTCTCTCTCTCTCTCTCTCTCTCTCTCTCTCTCTCTCGCACCTGTTTGTAGTTTTTGTTTTCTCTTTGAGGTATCTGCTTAGGGAAATAATTATGAAGTCATTTTGTAATTCTGTATCTAATCTTATGAAAAAAATACCACCAAGCAACTTCCCACAGTGGTTGAACCATTTTATGTTCCCACCAATAGAAAAAATTAGTATACAAGATATGCAAAGTAATTCCGTATTCTTTTAGCTTCCCCTGTCACATGTTAGCATGACCTGTTTGAAAGTATTTCAGTTTAGAAACTCTTCTAGTTATCATTTTTTCATTTATAAGAAGGAAAAATGCTAACCACATTGTAGGGCTACTGTGAAGATAAATGCCATAGCATGGACAGTTTTTGCTCCAGATACAGAAGAATTTTAGCCAGCAGAGCATCAGCAGTTTGCCAGGCGCTGCCCTCCGTGGATGCTGGGACTCGCAGCCAGTTAGCTCTTCCTCTGCCCCGCCAGGCGCTGCTGCTCTGCACAGGATCACCCAGTGGTTCTACGCTGTGAGCAAAGTCAATTGTGCATGCCTGTTTATAGTGTTTTGTACAGTGGATTCACAGACTTTTCAAACTTTTGAAAGAATTTATAACTATAATTTATAAGTGGAATTATTCTTTGGGTTACCCTGTTTTTTCCCACTGTCTCCTACCTATAATTGTTTTGTGAATTGTCCTTTTTTCCCCTTCTTTGTTGCACTCTTTACTCATGTTTTTTTTCTCCTTTGGAAATGTCTTTTTCCTTCCCCTTTTCCTCTCCCAAACTTGAGGACCTATCTAAAATAAGATTTCCACATGATTATCCTGACCATTGTAGCACTGAGTCTTTTCTCTGTTTTTTTGAATTCTTTCAAACCTCTTGTGTGTACACCATTTATATTGATACTTATTTTCATAATACTGATTAATATTTAATAATTTCACAAATATCAGGCTTGCTTTCACTGAAATAAATTTGAAGGTTAGGAACCATAATTAAATGTCTAAATCTTTGCATGGAGCTTAATACAATCAATCAGGGTATTACCATAAATAAAATTCCAGATATTAATCTTTGATGAGTGTCATTATGGAGAAATAAGTGATCTAAATATCTGGAAATAAAATATATTATGTACTGGTGTCCTACCTTAAGTAATACTTGATGAGCTTTGTTATGAATATACTGAGAGCTTCCTTTATAGAGATGTAATCTGACATTTTTATTGAAACCTTAAGGTAATGATGAGAGGAAAAGTAATGAAACATAATTACTATAAGGGAGTTTGGAGGAACACAGTAAGTTTACTTATCAACTTGTTTCTATCACTTTTGCTCTCGCTGCTGTGCGACTTGATAGCTTATTACATTTTATCTGAGGTTTCTTCCTCTTTAGATGCCAAGTGTGTTCATGAAACCAGAGAATTTGTGGAGAAATTTTTTCCAAGGGACAGATTCTTTTCATTATCATCATAAGAAAATGCTTCTTACATAATTTTTTAATATAAAATGTTTTCCAAATCTGCTTAATGTTTTACTTTTAATAGAATTATTAATACATAAAATCTTTAAATTGTATTTCTAATGTCTTAAGAAAAAGTAGAAATTTCTTTTAGTCTATGCACAGTAGTACAGCCTACTTAAAATCTTTGTGTAATACCATCTCACTATCTGACTGATGTCTACAACCTCTTGTATTGTACCTAATTTTTTGTATTTTATAAGAAATCCTTTCCCCCTTTTATTAATATATATGTGATACATGTTTACATTAAAATTGAATATTTTGTGCACATAATGTCATGACAAAATTACAGTTCCTTCCCCTCTCTTTTTGATCCACCCACAGTTTCTCCTTTCCCTCTTCCCCATCACTCCCACCATCACCCCCAACTGGCTCCCTCTCTCTCTCTCTCTCTCTCTAAATAACACCTTCCTTTGTCCTTCCCATCTTCTCAGGCTGCCTTTCTCTTTCCCTCTCCACAAAGTCCATCTTCTCACTTTTTTCATGACTCTTACTTTTTTTAAGGTTTGTTCTTCTCATAGTAGAGAAGCTATGTGATACTTGATTATCTGGGTCTGATTCATTTCACTGAGTATAATGATACCAAGGTGTATCTATTTTCCCAAAAAATGACTTAAATTTTTCATTCTTACTGGCAGAGTACTACTCAATTATGTATATGTTTCTTTATCCAGCCATCTCTACTCAGGCATATTGGCTTCTTCCAAGATAATCACTATTATCAATTATGGTGTTATGCAAAAAACATTCAAGTTATCATTACACCAGTCAGACAGGTTTCCTTTACTTTTCAATTTCATACTCTGTAAATAAATTTGTAATTATGATCTCACTCAATTTTTTCTGCTCCTCTTTTGGAAAGAACTCTAAAAATATGTAATATACTTTCATGATACAGACTTAAATTCATTTAATATAACAATTCATTTATTCAGTCTTTGATGTAAGTTTAGCCTAAGAAATGATTGTTGTACCTAATTTTTAAAAAAATGTTCTTGTTAATGTTTTATCTTCTGACTCACGTTACTACTTTGTGAGTTAATTAACTCCATTTTACAAATATCTCAAAAGCTTAAATGACTTAAAAGATAATCAGTAGCAGAATCAGAATATAAGTTCAGTGATTTCTGACTCTTGAGGTATTTCTGCCCATAGGTTAAATACTTGAGTTATGTTGGGCAGAACAGATAATAGAAAACATTTTCAAATACACACTTTATTTTGCTAATTATAGTTTTGCAGTTCAGGAAAATAATCTCTATACTCAAGCTGCTTACATTGAATTGAGCTTTTCAAAATCGTAATTTAAAAGCATTAAAGTTTTATTCTGGAAAAAATATTTCTCCTTCACTAGAAAGTGTTTATAATAGCTAAATTAATAACTGAAAAATCTAGAGTAATATTGTATGATCCCAAATGCTTTTGTCTTAGATGTAACTGTGGACACGCATTTCAGCGACTCATCCTGAGAGAGAAGCTGGTTGAGAATGGTAAACACTGATCAGTTCCAGGCATGTGTTTAGTGCGTGTTCTAGGTTAGAAAGGCCTCCTTCTGCCTCAGTCTTCGGCAGCATGTTAAATTGCAGTTTTAGCTACCCATTGAGTAATGTGAAGGAAAACCCTGATGCTTTTTCTTAATAGCCATGCCATATGATTTTAGAAATCCCAACACTTACTTTGTCCATTCTAGAAGTAAATGTTTTTGGTTCCAAAAATTACAAATGAGATTGTTTTGGTAACAGCGTTGTAATATTTTTGAGCCTAGAGAGAACTACTGTTTTCTCTTGAACTGCGGCCAGCAGAGATTTTGACTATAGCTTTTCTGATTTGTGGCCTGTGACTCTGAGAAATAGACTGACTTACAGTGAGGGGTTTTCATGTCAGGGAACCTCCTGCCCCAGATGAAACAAGTAGTTGGAAAGCGAATTGCTATTTGTTATAAATAGTAGTTTTCAGGCTTCTTGTTTTGTTTGTGGACTTCTTCAGCATTACTAGTCTTAGGCTCTTATCTGACTGCACAAATTAATCGTGTGAACTTCGGCTGATCACCTCCTCACTGTACTTTAATTTCTTCATCTGTAAAATGGAGATAGTGATAGCAAATAACTTTCGTATCATTGTTACAAAGTTAAATGACTTAACATTTGTCAAACATTTAACAGTACGTGACACTGACTAGGTGTTCAGTTAATGCCGACAGTCAGTGTGAAAGGCACACAGAGTCTCAGGCATGCTGGGCAAGCACTCTGCCACTGAATGACACCCCAGTCCTGAAAGGCGTTTTGTGTGACACTTGGTTCTCAGGTCAGAAGTCCTAGGTGTCATTGCTAACGTGGCTACTTAGTGATAAAAAACATAGCAGAACTGTTCATTTACAAAATAGAAATATTACTGTATATATTACTGTATATATTTACAACATTTTAAATGCAAATAAACTATCCAGTCTTTCAAATGGTATCTACCTAAAATAGCATAATTGTTAGCCATTGGGAGCATTTTTATGGCATTAACAGAATAATGAATTTATGAAGTTATTGAAGAAGTTGAGCCATGTATTTTCCTGACAACATTGTACCCATACGGTAAGAAGACATTACCAAGAATTAAGAAATATGCTTTTTAAAAAGAAACAAATGCACAAAACTTTAAATAACTTAATTGACTGAAATTTTTGAAATATTTTTGGTAATTATAGTTTTTGCAAACTTACAAAGTTGTGTATAAAATTGAGTAGCATAAATGCAAGATGAAATTGATGTTAATTTAGCTTCTAGTTTCAACAAGGAGCATGATTTTTGCCTTTATGTTAATCAGAAATGCTAAAATCAGTGCTTCCTCACAAGAATCACTAAGTAACTCACTTTTTAAAAAACCGTAGGTTGTTTTAGTATCAGTCACACATTTATATCTGAATGGCTATTATTTCCTACTAATAATATTTAGTAAGAAGAAAGCTATCAGTGAGGGCCTAACAATACCACAGCAACTTGCCATGTTTGAGCAGATGTTAAGCAGACAGTAGTTGAATGTTAATTTGGACAGGGTGGTATGTTTAAGCCTAGCTGAAGTATGTTGCATGTGGGCTTTCTAGACTTAAGTACAATGCTGGATCTCTGGGGAGAATTTTAAAGCTAAACCTCTTTCTTTTGGGTCCTCTATATGGACTCTCTCAAGTCAGTATAAAGCAGATCATCCCTAGGCTAAAACCCTTCAGCTTTTGTTATTGGGCTCTGTAGACCTGTAATTAGGCCTCCTGGCAGGCCTTGCAGGCCAGTTAATGGTCATATGGAGTTTCTGTGAGGCAGACTGGCTTTGTATAAATCCCGGGTAGGAATATGTTTATGGGTCACTTCCTACCAGGACCATGCTTTGTCCTTATGCCCTACGGGCTGACAGGGAGCAGGTTCCCTTGACCATGGACTGTTCAGTGTGCAACTCAAAATCTACTCCACTAATCCCCAGTGTAAACAGAGGATTTAGAAGGGCTTCTGTCACTTACAGTTGCCAATTCACTTGAGTGTCTGTGAATTTATTTTTCCCAACTTCATTATTGAAAGACTGACAAATATGTAAGATTTGGTGGATATTTATGTATTGAATACATGTGTTTCTTTTTAATTGCTAGAGTCATTGTAAATAATTAATGTGGAATTAGGTAATAAGTTTTTTAGAATTAATTACTCTTAATATATATAAATTTAAGTTATTAAAATATTTGAGCTGTAGGCAATATTTTCTTACGGGGAAAATTATGACTAGTGTTTGGACAAAAGTAGAATAACATTAATATATAAAGAAGTTTAACAAAAAGTTACATTTGTAAGCCAAAGAAATAATTAATTCAAACTTTTTTTGATTGTGCATTTTATATAAGTAAAGTTTCTAATGTAACAGTTTTTTAAAGGACTATAAAGTCATTTATAAAATGCTTAATGAAGTGTGATCCATGAAGGATTTAAATGAGGACCATTTATTGAGCATGTACTATATGGAAAGTACTTTATGTACATTTTAATATATTTTAATACATGGTCTATGTTTCCCAACAAACCAAAATATTTACATTTTGAGAAAATTATGAACGATATTCTATTTCTATTTTATCGACTTTTTTCTGATTTTATTTTTGTGTTCAGATTATATTGGTGTTAGATTCTAAACTGCATGGAAGATCTAAATGCACACTGCAAAGAAAAAACTGTCACCTATTGTCCTTTGAGCCAGTTTTTCTTTTGGGGGAAATCAAATGATGAATACTTTCCCAAGTCTCATCAAGTAAATCAGTGCTCAGTATTTTGCATTTTGTGATGTAAAAATGGCTCATGACAGATGTGGCTGAAAAGACCACATACGTAGACTGTATGATTTTAGTCTGGTGGAACTAATAGGATCACTCATTACATTTTAGATCCTGGAGTTTCTTTTTTCCTTTATAATAATAATATAAAAAAACCTGTTTAAATACAGTGGTCTTTTTTGTGTGAATACAGCATCTTCCCCTAAATTTAGAAAGAGCTGGTAGTAACGGATAATCTTTCCTTTTTCTAAAAAAAATCCATTTATTAATGTACATTTAGTCTGATCTCCTTTTGATTTTTAAAGTTGTCTTGGCATCCCATAAAATTTAAATTTTTTCTATTTTATAGAGAATTTTGGAGTGTTGCTTTCACAGTAGACAATCTAGGATCTCTGAGTTAAGGTACTTATATATTAATTAAAGCAGGCTTTGCAAATATTCAGATAAATATGCGGCAGAAAATATTTTATAAAAAGTTCTGATTTTTACGTGTTACTATGAGAATCATGGAGTATATAATTCAACTTTCTATCTTTAGTTAAAATATAAGTAGCTAGTTGATTTAAATGTTAATATACTTGTGATATATTTTAGAATTCTACAAAAAGTTTCTATATACTATGAGTAATTTCATCCTCTTTTAGAATTGATCAAAAATTAATATTTATTTTCAAAAAACATTTAGAATGATGTACAGCAAGATGCTAATATTGATTATTGTCTCCTAACTGGATTTAGGGTTCTTGAAACATTGCTTTTGGCTTGTGTTCATTTCTGATTGTTGGTACCTGAAAAGAGAAGCCAAAGTGGTCTAGAAAAGATTTAATTTAAACATGATAAGACGCTCTAATATTTACATAAAGCACAATGGATTTTTGTAAATGTGTACAGTGCTGTCACTATAACCAATTTATTTTTTTACAGACATTGTCTGTATTTCTCATAAGGTTTCTTTTTGCTTATTTGACCTCAGTTTTGCCTCTCGTCCTATGACCTTACTTAGCAACACTAACCTGGCTTTACATCACTACAATTCTGCTATTTTAAAGATTTCTTGTAAAATGAAATTATGTATAATATTTGGTCTTTTACAATTGTACTCTGACTTGGCATACTGCTTTTCAGATTTTAGAATTTTATGAACATCAATTTTTTTTTTACTGCTGAGTAGTATTTGGCTTTATCAATGTATCGATTCATTCAACAGTTGGTGGGCCAGTAGATTGTTTCCTGTTTATGGGTTTTTTAGATGATTAAAAATGATGAAACATCTGAGTATGCATCTATTGAACATATATTTTCATTGGTTTTGGGTGAGTGCTTGTGAAGAGGATTGCTAAGGACTAGGAATGGTAGCATGCGGGTTATGGAGTAAGTACGGTTTAAGCTTTATAAGAAACAGTCTGGAAAGCTGAGGAAGAGGATTGCAGGTTCAAGTCCAGCCTGAACAATTTTTTAATAGCTTAGTGAAATACTGTCTCAAAATCAAAAATAAAGAGTTGGTGAGAGTGTAGCTCAGTGTGAAAAAAAAAAAATCCTGTTTTACAGGATAGGCTATACCTTTTTTTGTGTGTGTGTGTTTTCACATAACAAACATTACTTGGTAGAATTGATTCTTTTTTTCTTTACTTTTAGTCATTCTACTGAGTGTGTTGTATTTCATGTGACTTTCTTAATGGTTCCTTCTTTCGATGACAGATGATCTGGACCACTTTGTGTGTGCAAATGTTTGTCATTTCTGCTTTTGTGAACTGTTTGCTTATATCTTTAATCCATTGTTAAAGAAAAGCTTAACATTATTGAGTTCTTCATATAGTACACATATCAATTAGATGTGTACATTATATAAGTAGTGTCTTCTAATATATTCCTTTTCTGTTTATTTTCTTATTTTTCACTTACCAAAGCCTGTGAAGATGCATAGTAAAGTGCCTGCTTTTAGTATCACTTCTCTGATCTTGGACAAATGCATGTAGTTAATCCATTTGCCAAAATAAAAACAAAAATTATGGTGTACAATTCCGTCATACCTTTAAATCCCTTTTTGTTTTGTGATCTCCTCCCAGCTTTTCTAACTCCTGGAAACCACTGCTCCATTTTTTTTTGTTTGTTTTTACAGTTTCACTTTCTTTTGATGTGACATTTATATTGAATCATATTAGTATACAGTCATTTGAGTTGGCTTCTTAGACTTAGCATAATGGGTTTGAAATTTATCCATGTTATTGCCATCCATTGGTAGTTTATTTCTGTTTTATGGTCAAGTACTGTATCATTGCATAAATTAAGTACTTGAAGAAAGCTATTGTTTCCCATTTGAGGTGATTGTGATGTAAGCAATTCATCCATTGTGGAAAGGACTTTGTGCAAACATAAATTTTATTCCTTGTGTGTAAATTTCCAAGCAGATTAGTAGATAGCATGATAATTTTATGCTTAACAGTATGAGAATTGCAAACTTTTTTTTCCAAATAGCTGAGTAATTTTATGCTTTCAATAAGAATATATAAAGATTCCAGTTGTTCCATATCCATGCAATTACATAACACTGCTAGTTTTTGTTTTGCTTGGGTCATTCCAGTGGGTGCAGAGAGATAACTTCTTAGGGTTTTAATCTGCATTTCCTTTGTGATGAATGTTGAGCATACATAAATTGCTTCTTGACTATCATAGATTTTGCTTATTAAAAACACTTATTTTTTTCCCTTTTTGAGGTTTAAAATGCATGTATATTCTGGAGAAAGTTCTTTTTCATATATGTGATATACAGATATTTTTCATGTTTATGATATGTGCTTATTCTTTTCAGAGTATTTAGAGCAAAAATTCTTAATTTTATGAGCTGGGTTTTTTTTATGTATTACTTTCAGTTTTATGTAAATTCAGAGAACACAGAATTTTGCTCCTGTGTTTTATTAGTGTGTTTTTCTCTCACTGAAATGCAATATCTAACATGTTCACCTTAAGGAGGAGAGGTTTAATTTGGCTCATGGGTTCAGAGGAGGCAGTCCATAATTAGTGGGCTCCAAAGCTGGAACATCAGGGTGGAAGGACATGCTAGAGAAAGGCTGGTTTATGTTCAGCCAGGAACTGGAGCAGGGGAACATGCCAGATGAGAAAGGGTCAAGCACCATATGTAGTACCTGCAGTCATGTTTCCATGACCCACCCAGACATGTGCTGTAATTCTAGATGTTTCTTTTGTTTTGTTTTGTTTTTATGACAGGGTCTTCCTCTGTAGTCCTGAACTCACTGTGTAGCCCAGGCTGACCTTGAACACAGGGGAGTCCTCCTGTACCAGCCTCCTAAGTGCTAGGATTACAAGTGTAAGCCACAGCACCCAGCTTACAGTGTTGTGGAGAATCAAACTCAGGGCCTTGAGCTTAGTAGGTAGGTGTTTTAACTTGAGAGCTACTCCTCCAGCCCCTCTAGATGTTTCTTAATCCATCAAGTTAACATATTATGTTTGATGGTCATAGATCTCACATCAGTGATTAGCCTTAATTAGACTGTCATTTAATTTAGAATTTATACATAGATTTACACAGGAATAGAATCAGAGTGTGATAAAAAAAAAGACAGTGATAAAGAGGAAGAAGTATAGGTTGTTCCTTTGCATTTCCTCCTCAACCTATATTCTTATATTGAAGAAGAAAATTCATCCTTAGCCATTAGACCTGGTGATTTTATATAATAGAGATATATAGTCTAGTGTTCCCTGCTTTTGTACTGTAAATTTAATATACTGAGTTCTTTGGGCTGGAAGCATAGCTTTGTGATAAGAATGCTTGCCTAAGCAGCATAAGGCCCCAGCACCATATACTGGTTGGGCATGTTGGCGCACACCTGTTATGCCAGCACTTGGAAAACTGAGTCAGAAGGATTGCCGTAGGTTTCAGGCTAGCCTAGGCTACATACTGAGTTTAGGACCAACCCAAATTACATAGTGAGACCCATCTTAAAACATGCGCACACACACACAGGCACACACACACTTTCAGTCTATCTAAACCAACTTTAAACATGTTATCTAATTGTAAAACATCATCACATATCTGATGTTTTCAGAAAATATTTTTGTTAGTATGTTACAGATGCTCATAATTTTCAGTTTTGTGTTAAAATAAGGGATAATTTAATAATTTTAAAATTAAATTCACACAATGTTTATGACATCTTCTATAATAATTCTGAGAGGTTGATAAAATCATTATATACTTTAAATTGTTTTATAGAAAATGGCTTGTTTGCTATTGACATTCTGAAAATATTAACCAAGAACTCTGAAAAGGAAATAGGACCTAGCCAGATCAGTTGTCAAACAATTTTTATTTGAAGGTGAGCAGTGAACTTTTTATTACTTTGACAAAAAATAAACCCCGAGAAAATCATCTTAAAGGAGGAAAGACTTATTTTGGTGCACAGTTCAGAGTTTCTGCCTGGGATCTGCTTCATCGCCTTAGTCCTGTGCTGAGACAGAATATCATGGTGACAAGTACACACAGAGCAAAGCTTCTCACCTCAGGTCACCTAAGGCCCAGAAAGACCAAGAGAGAAATGAGCCAGTATCCCAGCATGCCCTTCAGTGCACCGCCCCGTCTCCTAACTTCCACCTAAGTTCCGCTTAAAGTTTCCGTTTCCTCTAAAGAGCACTATCATTTGAAAGCCACACCTTCAACACGTGAGTTTTTGGGAACGTTTACAATACAAACTATCATATAAGAACACAGTTGAATATTTCTACTTTTAAAATTGGCTAAACACTTCGGGAAATATTCATTTAGCAAGACAAACATGTTCGTATTTGAACACTTTTGTAAATATTTATAAGTAAATTTTACATATGAGTTTAAACCAGTTATTAAGAAAATAGCTGTAAATATAAGGACATTAATATTTTTCATAGCGCTAATCTGAAAACTACATATTTTGCTTATGCCTACCTTTATTGTTAACACAATTTAACTATTCTCACTTTAGAAGATAATTTTACGGTGCGACCTGTTTTTAGAAAAGACATATAGCATACTAGAATTTGTTAAAAAGAATTTTTGAGTGCCGTTTATATACTGGACAGTGTTTTAGGTACCTGGAATGAGGTGGTTCATTCTCTGAGTTGGATAGTTAAGAGACTGTCCATGGGTCTTACTTTGTATCTTCTAGTTCTCTCTCAAGCAGCCGGCTTTATAAATGGAATAAATCTTTATTTACCCAACGTCTTCAGGTCCGAATGCTCAGCTCCATCCGCTAGTCCCTGCCTGGGTACCCTTTTCCTGCAGGAACAGGGCTCATCTTTGACTCTTATCTTTCACAAGAAATTGTCCTTCATTGTTTGGTGTCTGATATATGGAAAGTTGTTTGTTAATCTAGTCAACTGTATGTGTGTATACATGCACATGTGCACACACTCACACTTTTTTGTTTGCTTTCCTTAAGTACTTTTTCCCCCACTTTACTGGTATATATGTGATGTTCATCAGTTACATTAAGCTTAAGAATTTACTGCACACGCATATTGCAACATCATTACAAATCCCTTCCCCTCTCCTTTTGACCCTTCCCTTCCTTTTCTTTCTCCCCAAAGACTGCCAGTATCTCAACCATTTTATTCTATAAATTGCCTATATTCTGGGCGTTTCATACAGAGGAGCCATGCAATATTTAGTCTTCTGAGTCTGACACACTTCATTAAGCATGATAGTCTCAAGTTATGTCCACTTGTCTACAAATGCCTCAAATCTGTCTATATTTATGGAAGAGTAGTATTCTGTTGTGTCTAAATACCACATTTTTATATCCATTGATCTGTTGACGGATATTTCAACATCTCCCATAATTTACGTATTGTTCATTGTGATGCTGTAAACATGGGCATACATGTGTCTCTGTTATATGTTGCTTTTAACTCTTTTGGAAAGATACCCAAAAGAGATGTCACAAAATCAAATGGAATATTTATTTTCACCTTTTTGAGGAATCTCCATATTGCTTTTCATAGTGATTTTACTGGTTTACAGTCCCACCACACAATGTGGAAGTGTTTCTTTTCTCCCACAACATCTCCAGCCTCTATTTCTGAGAGTTCTAGGTATACACCACTCTCACTGGGATAAGGTGGTATCTTAATGTTATTTAGTAGTTTTAGACAGGAGATTAAATCCAATACCCATTTCTTCTTATTAGTTGTACAAGCAATTTGGAGCATATGCCTTGTGTGATTTCAGTTCTTTAAAGAAAAAGTTTTAACTTGTTTTTCGCCCAATGTAGAATCTGCGTTGGGGAGTGAATAATTTGCAGCCCAAATAAAAGTATAAATTACAGCTTTTGGATGTTGTGTTGCATAAATGTTAATTAAGGTGAAGTTGATATTGTCCTTCAGCACCTTAAAAAGTACTGCTCACTGCTTTTTTTGGGTTTCTCTTTGTTTCTGATAAATTGTCAGTCATTGAATCTGTTGTTAATGTATTTAATGTGGTTTTTTTTCCTGTGGCAGTTTTTATTATTTTTTTATGGCTTCCAGTGTTTCACTCTGATGTGACTAGAAATGATTTTCTTCCTGTTTTCCTTTTGTGGAGTTCACTATCTTTATTCAGTCTTCAAACTTATGCTTTAATTTTGGTGTAATTTTGTCATATGTTTTCAAATGGATATGCGTGGATCTCTGTATTATGATGTGCATGACTCTTTTGGGAAGATATCCAGAAGAGGTATAGTTAGGTCAAGTGAAACTTCTATTTTTAGTGTTGTGAAGAATCTCTTCACTGATATCCAATGTGTTTGTAATAGTCGCTTTTCTACCAACAATATTAAAGGTTCCCCTTTCCCCCCACAACCTTTTCATCATTTATTTTTTAGGTTTTTTTAATGTTTACAGTGAACTTTAATATTTTCTGCACATGTATATCACATCAACTTTACATTCCCTTCCCATTTTTGCCCCCCCCCCACACCCTTCTCATGCCCCCAACTCCCGTTATCACACAATGTGGTTCTGTACAATGCCTGTATTCTGTATTTCCCAAATCAGAGAAACCATACAAAATTTAACATGTTTAATCTTCTGCATCTGACTCATTTCACTCAAATAACCACTCTTTGGCTCAGCTTCCTACCCCTAGAATGGGCTGCAGTGGTCAAATCTTGATGCCTCTGAGTCCAGCAGAGTCCTTTATTGGGATTTTTGCCAAAATTTTTTTTTCTTTATTTTGCTATATATTTGTTGAGAGTCTTTAACCTGGCCTCACCCACCAGTCCACATTAGGAAAGAATTCACTAAGCATGATAATAGCCATTCTCATTGGAGTAATGTGGAATCTCAAACTTATTTGGTTTGTATCTCATTAGTGTCCAAAGATGCTGAACTTTTTTCCACTTACTATTTGTACTCCTTTTAGGAAGTGCGTATTCATTTAAATTACCCATTTCTTATTGAGCTCCATGTGAAAAAATGTGGGTTATATTCATTCTTCTGTGTGTAAAACTTGTTTTCCCAGCATAATTTGTTAAGGATCTCTCTTTCCTCCAGGATATGATTTGGCTTCTTTGGCAAAGATTATTAGATGGCTGAAGTTGTCTGGGGTTATTTCTACATCCTCTGTTCTGTTCCATTGATTAACAGGGCTGTTTTGTACCAATACCATGCCGCTTTTATCATGGTAGCTTTGTAAAATAACTTGAAATTCAGGGTTTTTATGCAAGTTTTGTGCTTGTTGCACATGATTGCTTTGATTCTTCCTGGTTTCTTCTGATTCCGTGTAAGTTTTAGGGTTTTTTTCCTCTTTTACTATGAAGAATGTTCTTGGTATTTTGATTGGCATTCCATCAAATCTCTATGTCCTTTTAGGTAGTATGGCCATTTTGACAATGTTGGGTCTGCTTGTCCAGGAACAGGGAATGTCTGTCCATTTCTAATGTCTTTTTCCACCTCTTTTTTTTCAAATTACTATAGTTTTTGTTATAAACATCTTTCACTTCCCTCCATTAATTTCTAGATATTTAAGTTCTTTAAAGCTACTGTGAGTGGTCTTTGCAGACTCTAAAGATAAAGGAAGAGAGTTTTATATGCTAAGAAGGAAAATTAATGTCTGTCAAATCTTTAAGGAAAAAATTTGAAGAAAAAAATTAAAGAAAATGCCGAACATATTTTTACTAGTATCTATATTATGGTTTTAGCGAGGATATCAAAAAGCCCTGCTAAACTTTCACTGAACTATGATGAAGACAAAATGATAGTTAATGGTTGTATGCCTTTATTTTTTACTTTCCTATAGTGTTTTTTATACCTTTTAAAGTTAATTTGCAACCTGGAGAAATGGCACAGCTGTTAAACTGCCTGCCTAGCAAATGCAAGGCCCTGAGGTCGATTCCCCAACACCACATCAAGCCAGGAATGGAGGCACATGCCCGTAATCGCAGCACTTGACAGGCTGAGGAAGGAGGATTGCCAATTCCAAGGCAAGCCTGGGCTCCATAGTAAGTTCAGGACCAACCTGGGCTACAGAGCAAGACTGTCTCAAAAAAAATTAATTAATTAACAAATAAAATGAAATTGTATTTCTTTTACATTCAGTTTGTTTTTCTTCTTTAAAGACCATAAATTTACCATGGAGGCATCAACCACAAACAAGTGATTTACGTGTTAGAAGTTAGCAAGTTAATTTAACCAGCTTTATACCCTAGGGGTGCAGGTATATGGAATGTGCAGTGTATTTGTATTTGTAAGTGAAAATATTTACTAGAACATATTTTGTAACTGAGATTACATTGTTTTGAGATAGTGTATTTGTAAGTGAAAATATTTACTAGAAAATGTTTTGTAACTGAGATTACATTGTTTTGAGATAAGAGTTTATTGCTTGCCTCTTCATATTAAGGTACGATTTTTAAAAGCTAAAAATACTTGTCTATATAAAGTTCAGATTAAAAGATTTACTGAAGTACTACTGTTTTATTTAAGTGACTATTAATGATACTTTAAAATTAAACTTAAAGAATACCATGTTTTTAAAGTACATGTATACATTGTATGATTTAAATCATATGGTTTCTCAAACTTGTATTTCTTTATACTGCAAACTTTTATAAAATCCTTTTTCTAACTTTTTAAATTATATGATACAGATCAGTACCTGTAAGTATTCCACTGTCCAGTAGTACATTAAAATATCTGACTCCTGAATGTAATTTAGTGTCTGTCAGCCTTTTCCCATCCATCCCTGTCCACTACTGTCTCTTCTTCTCAGCCTCTGCTCTGAACTTCCATAAGATCCACTTTTTTACACATCACATGTGAGTCAGATCACAAGTTGCTTTTCTAGAGATTCTTTTT
>PVKB01001924.1:82240-139740 GCA_004027205.1 Ctenodactylus gundi
TTTTTTTTTTTTTTTTTTTTTTTTTTTTTTTTTTTTTTTTTTTTTTTTTTTTTTTTTTTTTTTTTTTTTTTTTTTTTTTTTTTTTTTTTTTTTTTTTTTTTTTTTTTTTTTTTTTTTTTTTTTTTTTTTTTTTTTTTTTTTTGAGACAGGGTCTTGCTCTGTGGCCCAGGCTGGTCCTGAACTCTATATATGGAGCTCAGGCTGTCCTTGAACTCTAGGCAGTCCTCCTATCTCAGCCTCCCAAGTGCTGGGATTACAGGCATACAGCACTATGCCTGGCTATTGTGGTGCTGGGCAATCAAACTCAGGTACTTAACTCTTGACTTAGCACTCGCTAGGCAAGCACTTTAACCGTTGAGCCATTCCTCCAGCCTTAATATAATGATTCTTAAAGCACAGTTCTTGCCCACTGGAACACACATTTTAGGAGAGAACTATGAATATCAATACAATGCAGCATAGCACTGTAAGGGATCCATTGTCATTTAAAAATAGTTGAGACCGTGCTATATGTCAGGCAGTTACAGTGCAGAGGAAGCACAGAAATGACTACCTCTGCATGATGAATTAGGAAGAACTCGTACAGTAAGCTAACTTCAGTTGAAGAGTATACTGTTTTTTGCTTTGTTTTATTTTTCCTTACCTGGCTTCATTATTAATCATATGCATTAACAGCTCAGTTGTAAAAAGGAATGGTATCAACCTGAGTAATAAAGTCCATTTGATACAGTTATTGAAAGAGTATTTATCATTGCCTTATTAAATGTGGAGAAGTAAGTGTGCCATTTTTTCCAAATGGTTTCATTTGCTCGTGTTTTCTTTGTTGACCTAAATGAATGAAATTAGAATAAACAATCTCTAAGTCATTTGTAATCACAAGCTGATTAATGGAGTTTGGTTTCATAGCCATTATTCATTCACGAACACCTGATATCTTTCCCATAAACAAATTGTGTTTGTCCAAATTAAGAAATTAAATGAAGCATTTGATGAGCTTATGATTGACCCTTCTAACTCAGAGCCCATTAGTCAATGTCGTTATCATAGAAAACTGTGTGACTAATGTGCTGTATAAAGAAGCATGTGGATTTATTATGACTTCTGATTAATGCTTGCTGCAAGCCAGACTACTAGATTGGAATAATTTTTTTTAATTCTCATTTTAGCAGTCATTGAAGAGTTTCATCTCTGATGAAATGCCTTTATGTCCCATTAGATTTGGCAATGATTACAAGGCACTGAGAGGATAAAATTTTTAAGATACTATTTGTTTTAGAAAGCATTTACAGTGTACAGGTCAGAAAAGGCAATTTTAAAAAGCAGTTTTATATCCTTTGGCTTTGTGGACATCATCTTTCCCTTTTGTGATAATGAGCTTAATATGTAAATTTTTAAAGTTAGTATTTATTGTTGTTAATACATTAAAATAGGGAAAGTACAGTGTGTGGATTTCTAACACTTCAAATTAAAACAGTGTTAGCTCCGTAATTTCAAACATTTATTTTTAAATTGTATGTAATCCTTAGTCAGTCTTTTAGTTTTGCCA
Source organism: Ctenodactylus gundi (assembly GCA_004027205.1). Taxonomy (NCBI): domain Eukaryota; kingdom Metazoa; phylum Chordata; class Mammalia; order Rodentia; family Ctenodactylidae; genus Ctenodactylus; species Ctenodactylus gundi. The sequence goes on from PVKB01001924.1 coordinate 83,787, forward strand.
ATAAAATAAGTTTTCCTTTACCTAATTGATTTCCATTATAAAATTAGAATAAGATGTGCCAATTTATAAGCTGTTTAGGCGTGGAGGAATAGCACAGTGGTTAAAGTACTGGACTAGCAAGCACAATGCCCTGAGTTCAATTCCTAAGCACCACATAAGCCAGGCATAGTGGTGCACATCTGTAGTCCCAGCACTCGGGAGGCTGAGGCAGGAGGTTTGCTGACAGTCCAAAGCTAGTGTAAGCATACATTTAGTTCAGAACCAGCATGGGTTGGAGAGCAAGACCTTGCCTCCATAGATAGATATCTACGTAGATAGATAGGTAGATAGGTAGGTAGGGAGGTAGGTAGGTAGGTAGGTAGGTAGATAGATAGATAGATAGATAGATAGATAGATAGATAGATAGATAGGTAGGTAGATAGGTAGATAGGTAGACAGATAGACAGATAGACAGACAGACAGCTCTTTAACAGACCAACAACCCAGCTAACCAATTACAAGCTGGGCCTTGTAATGAGGTGCCTGCTCAAAGCCATTGTTTAAGACCTACACACTGTTATGAAGAAACTAAGAACCTCCAGTTGCTGTTGTTGACTTTTGTGTGGAAGGTGAGGTTGGGCAATGTGGCAAGAGTTTAGAACGTATAAACTGGTAAACTTCAGCTTCACTGAGAATCTAACAGAGTTTACAAGTCAGATATTAAAGGATATAGTCTTTGTTGTGAAGTAAATCAAGTTATGTGCTTCTTAAAATGGGAAGAGATAAGCAGCATGATCAGAAGAAAGGAAAGAAATTAACAAAATAACTTTTTGAAAATTTGACTTCCTTGACACCATGCAGATTGTGGTGATACACCGATGTCTTTTCAGGTTTTTCTTGATTTTATTAGCAAAAGAAAGGAAACTAGAACCTTATTTTTAGCTAGGCACATCACCTTCAATATTTCGTGAAGCTTAGAGCAGAATATAATTATGATAACTGAAATAGAGCAAAGAGAAAAAACAGAGCCATTTTTTTTTCAAAATCCTAAAGATGTTAAGCTGTGTCAAAATTAGGAAAGGGATGAATTAGAAGTTTTTTTCTGGTCGTTATCCTGTATATCTGACTCTATCTGCAGCCTTCTACCAAAAGAGTAAACTTCACTGAGCATGAAATTGAGGACTTTGAGTTTATATTTTATGAATAAAAGGGCAGATCTAGAAAGATTTCTTCACAACAAGGCTAGGATTTGAGGATGCACTTGGTTTGTACTGACTTAGAATCTTCATTTGTTGGAGGTTTTGTGATAAACACATCTTTTTAACCCGTTTTGAACACATTGGATTCTGTTCTCTAAAGGAAGCATATAAATAATTACAACTTTCAAAGATTTTGAGCAAAAGGTCCTTTAGTAGTTACACTTTCTATTACTTAAGACATACATGTTTCTAGAAAAATCTGGAGCTTAAACTGGTACCAAAACATTCCCCATAACATACTTTCTTGTGTGATAGAGGTGGTACTCGGACTTAGGCAGTCTGCATCAAATCTATAGTCTTTTCAAGTTTTTAAATCTATATCTGGGGATATGTACACATATCTTTACGTCTATGCATGATAATTCAATTCTGTTTAATTTGAGTGTATTTCAGTGCACATGTGGTTATACAGATACAAATCAATCAGTAAAAACCAGGTAAATGTTTACTGCAAAGTAGACAGCTCCATGAAAAGGATCTACAAAGGGCTGTATTGGCAAAGTGTCTGATACATTAAGCAAAGTATATTAGAGGTGGGGAGAAGGAGGTGGCTTTTTTTTTTTTTTGAATGCCCACTGTGTAAGTTAACTAATGTGACCTAAAGTTTTTAGAGCAAAATGATATTGAGTGCGTACTTATTTTATATAATTGTGAAATACTATTTCTGACAATACTGCTTTATTTTTATTTTTTCCCCATTTTATTGATATGTACAAGTGCAGAATTTAAGGTTTACAATGGAGTTGAGCATTTTGTGCACATACATTTCTTGTCAAAGTGACAAGGGCTTTCTCGCTCTCCTTTTGTCCCCCACCCTCTCTTCCCTCCCTTCACCGCCCCCCCCCACCCATCCCCCTCTTTCGCTTTGTGTTTCGTTTAAAGTTCCATGAGATAGTTGTGATCTGGGTCTCTCATATCAGAGAGACCATCTGATGTTTCACCTTCTGCTTCTGACTCACTTCACTAAGCATGATGTTCTCAAGTTTCTTCCATTTGCCTGTGAAAACCTCCACGCTGTTGGACCTTACAGATGTGTAGTATTCCGTTGTGTATAAGTACCACAGTTTGTGTATCCACTGGTCTGTTGATGGGTATTTTGGTGACTTCCATAATCTAGCTATTGTTAGTTGTACTGCTATGAACATGGGTATACATGTATCTCTGTTGTATGTTGTTTTGGCCTCTTTTGGATATATTCCCAGAAGGGGTGTCGCCAGATCAAAGGGGATATTTATTTCTAGTCTTTTGAGTGCTCTCCATACTGCTTTCCAGAGTGGTGGAATGAATTTACACTCCCACCAGCAGTGCAGGAGGGTTCCTTTCTCCCCACAGCCTCGCCAGCATTGATTGCTATTTGATTTGTTGATATAAGCCATTCTCTCTGGAGTGAGATGGTATCTTAGAATTGTTTTAATTTGCATTTCTCTTATGGCTAGAGATGTTGAGCATCTTTTCATGTATCTATTGGTCCTTTGTACTTCTTCCTTAGTGAACTGCCTCTTCATTTCATTTGCCCATTTTTCAGTAGGATCCACATGATCATCTCTATTCATGCAGAAAAAGCCTTTGACAAAATCCAGCACCCCTACATGATAAAAACTCTGAGAAAAATAGGTATAGAAGGGCCATACCTAAAACTCATAGAAGCCATATATGGCATGCCTACTGCAAATATTATAGTAAATGGAGAAAAATTGAAATCATTCCCTCTGTTTTATTTTTAAAAGGAGGTGCTATCATCTATAATTTACCCTCAGGTATATTCCACTTGAGAAAAAACAAAAGGCTAATGAAGGATGTTTTTGGTCTTTCTGCTTTTAATAGTTTTTCTTTTTGGTGTGGGGAGAAGGTACAGGTTAAAGTATATTTTCTTGAAGATAATGCAAGGCTATAAGAAAACAGATTTAACTCTGGAGGGGAAAGAAGAAAGGGGTACCCTGGAAATCTGCACTGGGGAAAAAGAAGTGGGCAGGATCCAAGGGAAGGTAGGAACAAGCCTTCAGCCCTCCTCACACGCCATCCCTGCGCTTATCTCTGGCATCCCCTTGATGTGAACTGTGTTGTGTCCCTGCCAAATTATATGTTAAGCTGTAGCCCCTAAGTGATGACATATTGAAACAGAGCCCCTGGGAAACAGTTCAGTTTATATAAGTTCATGAATGTGGGGCCATATGGTGGAACTAGGGTACTTATAGAAGAGACTCCTGAGAGCTTCTTCCCCCTACTCCAATTCTGCCTTGAGAAAGCCTTTTCTATCAACTAAGACATGCTTCCTCACTAGAAAGTCACTGGTACTGGAACTTTGACGTTTGACTTCTAGATTCCAGAACTATGAAAATTATTTTTTGCTATTTATACCACATTGTATAATATTTTGTTATGACATCTTGAACTGAAAAGACATCCTCTCACACCTGTCTTACCATTTTCCCTAAGAAGCTCAGTGTTCTTGATTTCTATATAATGTTTTGAGACACTTCTAAAAGAAAATGATCCTCAAATAGGTCTGGAGAAAATTCGTATTGCTTAACCACACTACTAACACAAACAATACAATAACAGAAAAATGAGATTTAAATTGTAACTATCTGCATTTTAATATGTAACTATATGCAGATATTTTATAATATGAATTATATTTCATAATATTTCATATTATAAAATAATAGAAAATATTACACCAATAAAAATACTGATATTTTAATGCTTAGAAATATTATAGTGTGTTGAATTACTCAAAATTAGTGTTGTAGTCACTATGTAAATAGCTCCAAATAGAGCCTCTTTGTGTGTTGTAGTACTCCTGCTGCAGTTTTTAGTTATGCAGATATAATTGTCTCCTAATGAAGAGTGTAACTGTCAAGACAGGGTAGATAGAGTGATGCTGGGTATATAGATGGTAGTACTGGGGAGAAAGGGTGTTTTGCTTGTCTTTTGTGCTTGTCATGCATGCCAAACAGAAGTGGAACTTTGTGCTTCATCCATAGTACATCCATTTTATATTATTTTAAAATTGTCATTTAGGTTATATTCAAGACATTTCATTTGTAAATGTGTGTGTGTATCTATACATATACCAAGTCAATTTTCATAATAGAAATATATAGCTATATTAGAATGACTTTGTTGTTTTTTTTCCCATTTTATTGATACATACATGTGCAATACGTAATGTTAAGTATTTTGTGCGCATATATATCACATCAAAATTACAAACCCTTCTCCTCTTTCTTTTTGACCTGCCACGTCCTCCCACTACCCACTAGTTCTCAATTTAATTCTGCGAAATGACTGTAGGCTGGATTTTTCTTATTAGAGAAACCATTCAATATTTAACCTCTGTGTCTCGCTCACTTCCTGGACAATGAGGGTCTCAGGTTGCATCATTTGCTTACAAAAGCCTCAAAACTGTCTTTTTGGCTGAGTAATACTCCATTGTGTACATATACCACAGTTTATATATCCATTGGTGTGTTGATGGGCATTTTGGTTTTAGTGTTTTCCACATTTTAGCTATTGTTAGATGTGCTACAGTGACCGTGGATACACATGTATCTCTTTTATATGATGCTTTTACATCTTTTGGAAAGACTCCCAGAAGAGGTATTGCTGGATCAAAAGGAATATTTATTTTTAGTCTTTTGAGGAATTTCTGTATTGCCATCCATAGGAGTTGTACCACTTTAGCTTTATTCTTAGGTATTTAATTTTTTGATGGTCTGTTGAGAATGGAATTATTCTTCTGAGCTCTTTCTCAGTGAGTTCATTTTTAGTGTAAAGGAATGCTATTGATTTTTTATCATTGATTTTGTATCTTGCAACTTGAGCTGAATTGGCTTATTTCTAAGAGTTTCAGGGTAGAGTTTTTGGGGTCTTCTATGTAGATAATGGGATCATCTGCAAATAAGAATAGTTTGACTTCCTCCTTTCTGATCTATATACTTTTAAATTCACTCTCTTGCCTGCTTGCTCTGACTTTACAAACTAATATCCTATTACAAACAATACTTCCGTGTGGAAATTTTACAGGTTTCATGAAACAAGCTGGTATTGTTTTAGAAGTGTGCCAACCAAATGATACAAATACCAATTTTTCTTTGTTACCCGTTCTCTTTAGATATTTCCTTTCCTCCATGTTTTTTTTTTTTTTTTTTTTTTTGGCACTCCTTCAAGTATTTTCTGTATTGGGCTGGTGGGCACATAATTCTTTTATAATTGGTCATGAAAAATTTTTGCTTCCCCTTCAATATTCAGGGATAATTTTGCAGGATAACAACAACCTGGGTTGATATGTGCTGTCTTTTAAAACTTTGAATATTTTGCTCCAACATCTTCGGGCCTTTAAAAAGTTGGCATTGAGAAATTTTCAGTAATTTGAATGTGTTTGCCTTGTTAGAGTAATGCTTGTTTTTCTCTTGCTCCTTTTAATATTCTCTCTTTTCGTTGTATTTCTGGGGCTTTGATTATGTTATGTTGTGGTGAGTCTCATTGCTGGTTGAAGTTATTTGGTGTTCTATAGACATTTTATACCTGAAAATTAATTTTTATTAGATTTTGGAGATTTTCTTGCACTATTGTAGTGAAGAAATTCTTTATACCTTCAGTGCTTTCTTCTGCTCTTTCTCCCACATCCATAATTCTGAGATTGGTTCTTTTTGAATCTTCCATCAGCTGTTGTATCCAGCTACTTTGCTCATTTCTAGTTTTGGGTCATGCGTAATTATAGCATTGGTTTCCTTGGCCTTCTCTGCAAGGTCTGAAATTCTGCCCTCACAATATTTGAATCATCTTCTCCTGCTATCACATATATTTTTTTATATCTTGAATTTCATCTAGATCTTTTTCAAAATTTCCACTTCTCTATTAAGTTGTTCCTTCATATCTTGCATTTCCTTGCTTACTTCATGAAACTTTTTTTTTTGTGTGTGGCTTCTATATGCTCAGTATACTTTGTCTCCATGATGACCACTATTTGTTTAGTAAGTTTCTTTTTAAGCCCACTGGTCAATGTTTGCATTTCTTTGAGAATATCTTGTTTGAATTGGTTATTCAACTCTTTTATTTGCTTTTGAATTCCTTCCATGTGAGTCCCACTATTTCAGGCCCATGACATTAGTTTCTGGGGTCTCAGTCGTGTCTTTAGGTGCGTCCTGTTGCCTTGCCTTCTTCTCAAGTTTCTGTTGTTGAGGGACTTCACTCAAAGGGCCAGCTGAGAGGTTTCTTTGAGTGAGTATGAGCTTGTGGTGGGGATAGAGAGACCCTAAGTTCCTCCTAAGTTTTTTTGCTGGAAGTAGTCAGTGAGGGAGGACCCAACAGTTTGATGGCCTCTGAGGTGTCTAGTTCATCTCCAGTCCCCTCAGCAAAGCTGTCCCACCTGTACTGGCTTCCATCTCCAGAAAGCAATGCTCTCCACCCTTGAAAATGCTACCACTGCACTCAGCTGTTCAGGAGGTCGCTGGCCTTTCTGTCTTATCCACAACTGTCTCTCGTGCCAGTTTTTTCCTAGGCACTGTTTAAGAGTGACCTCCAAATCCCTGATGCACTCTTATGAGCTTTCTTTTACTTTAATCAATTCAGTCTCGGTCTCTTTTTAAAAAATGGCTCCTGTTTACATCACTGCCTGTTAATGGCTGCCGAGTGCACTGCCTTCATCAGTATTGAAAGCCAACAGCTGCAGGACCCAGAACCCAAAGCCATAGACAACCACCAAAAGAAGGAAGTACACTACATTCAGCTGTTCAGGATGTAGGTAGGCTCCAGAAGGCCTTTTCTAGAGAAAGCTCGCCAAGTGTTTACAGTATGCACTGCCCACAATCTTGTTTCTGAGGCTGGCGCTACCAGCTGCTGTCAGTTCCCACTTCTCCTGGATCCTTACTTACCTTGGTCTGAGGTTCCCGTCTCCATGCTTCCCTCCATCTGGAGATGATGGCAGCTCAGGCTATACTCAGTCGGCTGCTATTTTCCTCCATGTCCTTCCGATATGTCTTCAGGATTTCTGACCTTCCTGTGGCCTTCTTTCAGTTGTTGGGGTGGTTTCTCTTCTCTTTGCTCAGTCAGAGGTTCCGGACTCTAAGCTGGCTTTCCTCTGTCTGTGAGTGCTGGCAGCTCCCAGCTGTTTACAGTTGGCCTGGGGCAGCTTGCTGGGCTGTTGTTTTTTCACCTTCTTCCAATTTTCCTTTGGGATTTTTAATATTCTCCTGGCCTCCTTTCAGTTGATGGAACACTCCTTCCTGTCCTAGCTACATTGTGCAGGTGGTTTTTGACTGTATTCTCAACCTTTTAAGTGGTTCCAGGAGGAGACATTGTGCATCTCTGTTGCTTAGTCGCCATTTTCACCAGAAATCTCCTGATCTTTCTGATTACCTGCTGGATTCTATTAGTCAGAGTCTTGTTGAGGATTTTTGCGTCTATATTAAGGACATTTGTCTGCAGTTTTCTTTCTTGGTTAAGTCTTTGTCTGGTTTTTGTACTTGGCTGATGCTAGCCTCCAGAAATGATTTTGGTACTATTCCTTCTCAAATCAGCTTGAGAAGCATTGGATTTAGCTCTTCTCTGAGGTACTGAAAAAATTCATATTTATATTAAGATAATACATTTAGGATAAAACAAAATAAACACTTGTAATAATGGAATTAGAAGAGGAAGTAATGTAGAAACTTCATAATCTATTTATATTGAGACTAAATTATTGAGTGTTAGTGGTCTTTTAAGGAGAAAATATTTCATTGCTGTCTTTTTTGTATCTTTCTCTTAGCCCAGAGAAGATTTTCTTTTGGAGTAGATAGTGACCTCAGTATTAAAGTGTATATAACATATGTTCTATATTTTTTAGAACTAAACATGATTTTTGTAACATTAATTTCTTAGATTATTTTTGTTTTGATTTGGTTTAGTTTTTGAGACAGGGTCTTGCTCTGTAGATCAAAGTGGACCTGAACTCACTATGTATCCCCTGCTGTCCCTGAACTCCTGCCCAGGCCTCCTCTGTTCTGGAATTATAGGTGTGTGCCACCATGCCCACTTTATGTGGTGCTGGAGATTAAAACCTCTGACTTATGCATGCTAAGCAAGAGCTTTAACCACTTATTTGCCTTCCAGCCCATAAGTTAACTGTTAATGATAACTTGTAATACCAAAGTATAAAACTGAAATCAATTTTCAAATATGATCCATTAGTAAATAAATATCTACCTGTATATCTGTCTTAAGTAAAAATTACAGTATTAACTTTAACAAACTGATCTCATTTCAATTATTGCAAAGGGTTAAAAGCCATTTAGTCACATTTAATTATAATATCTCTGGTTAGATAAGTTTACTTCCTTCTTTCAGTGGTTGTCTATGGCATTGGGTTCTGGGTCCTGCAGCTTTTGGCTTGCAATATTGATGAAGGGCTGTAGGAATGGTTCAGCAGTTAAAGCACTTGCCCAGCAAGTGCTACATCAAATACTAAGTACCCGAGTTTTATATAAGCTGGATGTGGTGGCATATATCTGTAATCTTAGCACTTAGGAGACTGAGACAGGAGGATTGCTTGTGAGTTTAAGACCAGCCTGGGCTACAGAGCAAGACACTGTCTCAAAAATAAAAGAAAAGAAAAGAAATACTGATGAAGCAGTTGTGGTCTTTAAACAGAGATCCAGTAAAAACCATTTAGTACAGTTTGTTTAGTAAGAGAGAGAGAAACAGCCACAAGGGCTCAGGATTTACCTCAGCGGTTGCTCATATGCTCCTTACACATGAGGCCCTCAATTCACAGCAAAGCAAAATCAGAAACTTACAAGGCAGGTAATAGTGATATCTTATGTTAGCGTTAAAGAGCTTACTTATTTTAACTTATAAAAATATTTTATATCAATTTCAAATGTACAAGGTGAACTGTCAATATTCAGATCGTGTTTGCATTTAAAATTACACAGTTTCATTAATCACTTAACTGTGAAACCAAGGAGAAGATTTATTATTTTCAATTATCAAAAATGCACATACACATATATACAGATATACATGTGTGTTTTTGTGGTATTAGGGATCAAATTCATGACCTTCACACTGGGCTACATCAATCCATTTTCTTTTTTCTTTTCTTTTCTTTTCTTTCTTTTTTTTTTTTTTTTTTTTTTGAGACAGAGTCCGACTGAATTGCCGGGCTGTTTTATGTTGTAGTTGGTTCTCCTACCTTGGATTTCCGGAGTGCTGGATTACATTCCTGAGCCACTGGGCCTGGCTGGGTGCTGATATTGTATACATTCCTGATCCAGACAAAATGTCAGGAAACCTTTTTAGAGTGTGACCAAAAACACTGAAAAGGTTTAGTTGGAAGTACACAGGGCATTACCCCTCCTTGTTTCATTATTTTCAAAAAAATTTAAATCTTATTTTGATGTATAAAATGTTTTATGAAATGAACCTTCTCAAAATAGCTGGCTGTATAACCCCACTGGAGATGTTTTAAGACATAAACACATACCCATGTTCACCTACACACAGAAAACATCTATAGTGATTTAAAAGAAAAACTGCCAGAAGCATAGTCTGTCATTATGGAAAGCTATGAAACTCATTTTAATGTTCTGGATATGCCAAATAAGTAAATACATAGTTATATTTCAGTCTCTTGATCTTTGTCAGATATTAGCTGACTACTGTGGAAGTGCCCATTACTTATCCAAATGGATGTAGTTCATCGAACATCAATATAATATAAAATTTTGTTTTTAGATTCTGTATGGTTTTCATTATAAAGTTGGAAATACATTCTCTTATATTTAAAATTTATTTCTAGATATAATAAAATTATCTTAAGCAGTGTAATAAACATTAATGTAATTGGTGAAAATTCCTTAATATATTAACAGTAATATCCTTCTATATATTAACATTTAAAACATCATCTCTTGCATTACTTCTTGATTCAGATAAGCAGTGCAGATGCTAATATTTTCATTTTAAGCATGAGGAAATGAGGCTTAGAGAAGTTAGGGAACTTCACAAAGGTTGTGTTTATTAAAAGTAATATTGCGGTTTGGATCTTTAATGTCTCCCAAAAGTTCGATGTGTTTGGATATTATGATAAGTTTTGAGAGGTTACCAGGAGTGATTTGTTGTTACTTGTCGTTTTCTTTTCCAGTCTCCCCAGCTAAAAACATCATCCAGTATATCCAAAGTACCCAGGTATCATAATTGTTTCCACAGAGAACCACCTTCTAGGCATTTTTGACTTCCTCTTGGGATGTGTCTTGATCTTGCTTGATATATATGCTTAGGCAGAATTCTTCTAAAATTTAAAGGGCAACTAAAGAATGATAATTTCATTAGCCACGACCAGAAACAGGAAGATTTTCCTCTTTCATTGATACCTTTCTGTGAAGTGACAGTTAGGAAACTTGTTAAATAGGTGATGTTCAGTGACAAAAGGCCTAGAGCTAGGTGACTTACAGGGTCAAAAGAAAATCCTGTATCAAGAATTCCACCATGGAAAAACAGTGACTTCAAAGCATTAAGAGTTAGTCCAGTAAAGCAGAGGTGTGCCAGGTCCAGATTTACCCTATGAGCCATCATTAATGGTTCTAGACTTAACCATTTCCTCATCTGAATGGGAGAATTAAACAAGACTGCAAGGTGACATGGGTCTCTCTTGTTGGAGTTTATGTAATATCTTATGTCACAATAACAACTTAAAAACAGTTTGAGATTGAAAATAAATTTCTTAAGTATTAATAGTATTGATAGACCTAGATTATGTATTAAAGTAGCTATTTCACTGTGTGTTCACTATTTATTGCACAATATTTTAGCCTCTTGGCATGCAATTTCTCTTATTTCGAGAATAAAATTCCAAAATAAGTAGAGTGTGGGTATATCTAATTATAATTCATCAAAATGTGCTATGAATTTATCAGTGAATATGTTTGCATGCATTGTAGTTTTCGTACATGCCCAGTGATGCTGTTTGAAAGAGTACATGCAGACAAATGATTATCAAGAATATGTAATGTAAATAACCAATGTTTTGTAACACAATACTGAATATATTCCAAAATTGGCTAACATTTGTTTATTCATATAATGAAAACATCTGTCTTCTAAGAACAGATAATAATTGCATTCCTAGTTTGTATAGCTACTTGACAGTTAAATGTAAAGGGCTGTCGTTTTTGGATATGAGTATATCCTTTGCATCTTGACTTTATAATTAAGTCTGTAATGATATTACTGTTACATTTATTTCTCAGAACTGCTGTAGTTTGTATCTAGAATGTCCCCAAAGCCTCATGTGTTCAAAAGGTGATTAGATTGTGGGATTTGATTGGATGTTGTGGGTCACTGAAGGTGTGCCAGCTAATGGAGGGTGTGGTCTGGGAAGATGTATTCCTGCCTTGGCTTCTCCCCAACGCTTCCCTCATGTAATACCATGAGCAGCTATTCTCTGCCAGATCCTCCATCATTGCTAGCCAATCAAGAACAGACTAAAATCTATGAAATATGAGCTAAAATAAACATTTCCTCCCTAAGTTGTGACTGTCAGGAATTGTGCTCCAGCAACAAAAAAGTGACTAAGACACTGTCCTTTATTCTCCACCCTCCTCCTGCTCAAAATGAATTTTTCGTTGTTTCTGATTGCTTTGGTTTTCCTTTGTGCTTTTATAAGCAATTCATTCCTTTACCTCTTTCCCACTTCTCTTTCTTCATATTGTAAGAAATATTGGTGTCTTCATATTGTAATAGTCATAATTGATTTTTAAAACTTGAGCATGGTAAAACAATATTTCTTATCAACTTCTGTATGTGGGCTTTTTATCCCAGATCTTTGAGAAAGAAATCATATTGCATAGGCAAGGCTGAAAGTCCCCATGATGCAAATGCTTAACAGTTACTTGTTAGAAGGAGTAGATGTTGTACACTGCTAATATCTAGACAATCTCTTAGTGACGATATAATGAATATAAAAATGTTGACATAAAATTGAGACCATTTTCACCTGAAGTACTTAGCATCGCTTTGTTTTTTGCTAGTTGGGAAGAAGTATTTACTTGCCAGGGGCCGAGTAGAATTTCAGGGACATTTTTGTTGACAGGAAAACTTAAAAGTTGATTATCTTGTAGGAAGGGGTAAGTATGAAAGACTGAAATTCACATGTGCCCCGAGTCTAGTCCACAGCCAGTCAGAAGTAAAAGGAAAATAATAATAGAGTGATGCTTTGTCTAGTAAAAAAATATTTTAGGGACCAAAGCAGAGTCAAATGAAGTTTTCCTATTTCAAAAATAACTAGTTTAAGATATTTCTCACAGTAGGTTATTAGAGGCAAATGCATTGAATTATAACTATGATATGAAGTGGGGTGATTGCCATGTAAAACACACTTAGAAATAAGCCTTAATGAACCAGAATTCTGGAAGAAGTGCCATTGAGGGCCACTTGAGTAGAATAGTAATATGAGATCTACTAATTGTATTAGCGAAAGAAAAGATATTGTTAATATTTCTTACCTTTAGGAGAAAATATCAGAAACCTATGTGAGAAATGACTGCTCATCCTCTAAAATGCAACCTAATTATAATGTACACATCATATTCTGCAATTTTGTATACAGTAGATTCTGGTGTAAATTCTGCTTTTCCTTCCTAAGAAACAGTTGAAGGACTTTAAATACTATGATTAAGAGGACAATTTTGATCCAGCCGGTTCCTGTTCCACATATGAATAATTCTTTGTTAAAGTTAACCATTGTGTTTCAACATCGACACTGTAACACTGTTTTATGAAACACTATTACACGTAGCACAAGGGAAGACATAGGACCACTATTGCTTAGCCACTTTAGACTTAACATAGTATGTATGAGCTCTGTGTTCATACAAGAACTGTGTTTTATTTTGGCTCCTATGACAATTAAAATACTTAATATTTTGCCAAGTTCTGATATCAACATATAAATCTACATTAAAATAATTAGTTGATAGAAATGTCAGGTATAAGCTGTTTGGGGAATTGGGGTAGTGGTTATTTTTGTTTTGCTTTTAGATGAGGGGAAATCTTTAGTTTTTAAATTTTTCTGTTATTCCGGAAAACATCTGTGTTACTTGTTCATACTAAAGGAAAAGACATTCCTTTGCAAGTGTATCCAAGTAAATAAATTTAGCTGCCAGAATTTGCAAGTAGTCTGAAATAAGTTCACATCTTAACATTTTTCTGGTGTTTGTCTTAAGCTACAAACATGACGTAATGGCAGTGCATGCAGTTAGGAATCCCCTGTGGCAAACAGTAGCTCAGGGATTTAACTAGGATGATAGAATTGAGATTCGACTATCTAAATAGGAACACAAAGTATGTCAATAGAAATATGAAGCCATTTTCACCTAAGGTTTATATATAAATTATTGCTGCAAATGTAATTTAGAGCTTAAAGAACAGCAGTAATGACTAAGATTTACCTATTGCTTCCTATGTGCCATGCACTTCTGTTAGATTAATGCTTTTAATTGTACACTCACCTACAGAAGAGATATATTTTAACCCCATTTTTTACATAGAAAAGCAACAACTCAGAAACTCAAACATAAAGTATGTGATAATGGTGGATCAGTAATACCTATAGTTTCACCCTCAACAATATGTTAGCTCTATACACATTATTTTGCTGATTTAAAGTATCAGAACCTTAGAGTTCCAATATACCTAAATCCTCCTAGAATTGAATTTCTAGTCTACACAAAGTAACAAGAGATATTCTCAGCTGAATCAGTACATATGGCAGTTACCCTACAGTGTGACTGTCCTTTGTTTCAGAATGTATGAGCTAACAAATGTAAATTACTCAACTTAGGACACAAAGTATTTGAAGACAAGTAATGGATTTTTTTAACTGGACTTTTAGATGTGACTTGTATTCAGTAGAAGAGAATATATATAGTACAATAAAGTATCATGTAAAGTCGTGAGTTAGATTCCAAATTAATCTCCTGTTTAAGTTACACTTACATGTATATATGTATGTGTGTGTGTGTGTGTGTGTGTGTGTGTGTGTGTGTGTGTGTGTCTGTGTGTGTATTATATGGAGAGTGAGGGACAAAGAGAGAGTGTGTGTGTGTGTGTGTGCGTGCATATGGAGGTGGAAAAAAATTTGACCTAATGCCTAGTGAGGTTTTTTGCCAGCAAGTTGGCAGTCTCTTATAAAACTTGCACTCCATTTCTAGAAATGTATTCTACAGAAATATCTATGAATATTCATCTTAAATATGTGTATGGGAGAGTGTTCATCACCAGATTTTATGTTACAGTGAAAAAATGGAGACAGCTTTGATGTCCAGTGATAATGGAAAAATTAGTAAACTGTTAGTATATTAGTAAGACAGTCTTTCCTTCATCCTCTCGAATTCAGTTAGATTTTTCATAACTTCAGGCCCTTTACACATCTCTATTCTTTTTCCTATCATACTTTTCTTCTCTTTTTGCATGATTGACAAATATAATCTTGCCTTACATGTCAACCCTTATGATTCAGAATTGGCCCAAAACAGATTAAAAATTTAGTTAATATATAGAAATTGGTAAAGAATTTTGAAGTAGAAAGCTTAAGAGTAACATTTGTTCAGTGATGAGTTGAGGCCCTTTATCCAGTGACACTGGTGATAGAATGTATTAATACTGTGGTTTCAAAAAGAAGGCAATTTCACAAAGACTGGCATGTGCATTTCTGTTAAGTATTTTGTCATTGAGACAGAAAGCGGACTAACACACAAACTAAATCAGAATAGGAGATGAAATTTAGTGAAACATAGGATTGGCATATCAGATAACTTAGAAGCTGTAAACTGAAGGTAACAAGAGGGCAGAAAGTGCTAGGCATGCCATGACACTTTGGTGGGGGCAGGAAAAAGTTGAGTGGGGAAGTAAGAAAGGATGGTAGGGGAGGGAAAATTTAGGCTCCGGGCAGGTAGAGTCGATGAGATGCATTAAAATTCAAGGAAATAAGGAGGCCCTTCCATGAAGAGTATTTTATTAGTTTTGCTGTGACAAAATACCTAAGACTGGGTAATTAGTAAAGAGCAGGAGTTTATATTTCAGTTTTGGGGACTAGAAGTTCAGGGACAGAATGCCAGCAGGTTCAGTGTCTTGGTAAAGCCAAGTCTCTGATTACAGTATGGTATCTTGAACCACTACATTCTTACATAGTGGAAGGGATGAAGGGCAAATGAGCCTAGTTAGTTCTCCTTAGATATTTCATGAGAAACTAATCTAATCCATGAGAGCAGATCACTAGTGGCTCAATGGCCTTCTAAGATCCCGTATTTTAATCACTTTGCTTTAGAGATTAAGTTGCAATATGAATTTTACAGTGGACATTATTCAAACAATAAGCAAGCTGTGGGTTATATGATAATGAAAGCTCTCACCTCCTCACAAAAGCCACTTTTGTGTACTGGAATCAATAGTAGCAATCTCTTCTTCCCGTGTTCATCACAACCTAATTATCTTTTCAGAGGTTAGGGTCAGGTCTAACTGATTCAATACTCTATGTAGGTCACCTAATATACTACTGGACACATAACAAATGTTCAATGAATACTTGGATTTTTTAACCTAGAAGGAGTTTATGGCACCTTGGTTGTTGAAAATACTAATTTTCAGAATAACATCAATAGTATGATCCTGTTTTTAAAATGATATGCTGCATAGATTTGTCAGTGTGTACATATATAAAAGCAAGTGTTTGTGCATATGCACATGTGCCCGTGTGTGTATGTTTAGATTTTATATTTTCTAGTAAATTTAGAAAAGGGTAAGAATGTCTATTAGGTCTCAAGTACTTCTAACATCTTTACATAGGTTGTATAATTAAGTCCCATGCTTCAGTTTTAGGAAATAAATATTCCTATTATCCTCACTTTAAAGAGGAAGGGTGGCAGGGCTAAGATGGTGATAGTACAGGATTTTTCAGCAACAGCTTCACGTGAATTCAAATAGCTTTCAAAAAATGAGCCTGTGGTAGTTCATACTACAAACTTAATCCAAGCTTCCCATAGAAAAGGCCTGCTGTGGGCTCAATCAGAAGCAGTGAGGCAATGACATGAACAGGAGCCATTAAAAAAAAAAAAGAGCCCAAGACTGAACTGTTTACAGTAAAAGAAACCTCAGAAGAGCACATGAGGACTTTTGAGGTCACTCTTAAGCAGTGCCTAGGGAGAAACTGGCATAAGAGACAGTTGCACAGAGGAGAGAAAGGCCATGGAACCAGGGAACAGCTTGAGCGGAAGTGGGAGCACCTCCAAGGGTAGAAAACCCCACCCTCAGGGAGGAAAGCCAGGGCAGGTGGGAGAGCTTTGCTGAGGGGCTGCAGGTGAAGGCGACTCCTCAGAGGCCATCAGACTGTCAGCTCCTTGCTCACTGCCTACTCCCAGCACAGTACTCAAGAGAAATTTTGGCTCCCCACACACTCCTAATTGTTCAAAGAAACTTCTCTGCGAGGCCTTTAAAGTGAAGTCCCTCAACAACAGAAACATGGAAGAAGACAAGGCAACAGGACACAAACAGAAACACCTGAGACCCCAGAGATTAATGTCATGGTCTTGAAATAGTAGAACTTGTAGTGAAGTGAAAAAGCTAAAAAGTGAATCAAACAGCCAGTTCAAACAAGATATTCTCAAAGAAATGCAAGCATTAATCAGTGGAATCAAAAAGGAACTCAAATAGTGGTCATCATGGATACAAAGTTTACTGAGCATGTAGAAGCCACAAATAAAATGTTGGCGAGGTAAATAAGGATATGCAAGATAGGAAGGAATATTTTGATAGAGAAGTAGAAATTTTGAAAAGAAATCTAGCTGAAATTCAGGGCATGAAAGAGAATATTAAAAGCAAGATAAAAATTAAATGAATTCAGGGAAATAGCAAAGAAAGACATAATCTAACAAAGTATTTTCTTAGTAGACAAAGAGATCAGTGACACTACCTATCTACAATCCACTGCAGTAGAACTATAGTAAAATGAGGCAGTAAGTCACCTGCAAAAATGCCTAACTTCCTAGAAGCTGACATCATGGACACTGAAGTAGCAGAATCTACAAAAAAGGAAGTCTAAAAATAGGCAGAAATAGTGACCAGTCAACTCAGAGAAGCCCAGTGTAGACAAATTCAAGAAATGTTCAGTGAGTCTAAAAGAGAATTCAGTCAAACAAGCAGTAATCATAATAAAGAGGTTAAGTTATCTAAAAGACACATATAAAAGGAATTCGGCTCCCCAGCACCACATAAGCTGGGCATGGTAGTGCATGCCTGTAATACCAGCACTCAGGCTGAGACAGGAGGATTACCTTGAGTCCAAGGCCAGTCTGGGATCCATAGTGAGTTCAGGACCAGCCTGGGCTACAGAATGAGACCCTGTCAAAAAAAAAAAAAAAAAAAAAAAAGAATGTTCTCTGTGCAATTAATCCAGTAGCTCCAACATTAAAAAATTAGCAAGAATGATCATCTTGCTTCTCTGTAAATCATTGGATTAAAAAGTAGTATGGTGGAGGCAGAATTACTTTATGCTTCTTGTCCATTGTATCAAAGTAATTATTCATTTTGTATATTAACAAACATTAATATGCTGTGTTACAGCAGTTTCTCTTTAAATTGATCTTTATGAATCACAGAACGCGCATTTGCCCTTTTCTTACCCTAATACTTCTGGCGAGCATACATGCTGTCAAGACTAATTAATGATCATTTATATTTTCCTCTGTTGCTCTCATTGGCTGGATCCAGATTTGCCTTTGAGCCCTATGTACATTATTGACCTTTTTTTTTTCAAAGACTCAAGCTAGAACTAGATGATAAAATGAGTTGTGCTTTCCAGCAGATGCAGTTACAGTTTTCAGCTGTTTATGGGTGATTTTTTTCTGGACTGTAATAGAATAAAGCCTAAAGCATCATATTAACCATGCTGTTTATATGGGTGCTAATACACTTTGAATAAAACCCTCAATTACTAAGCATTTTTGAGTCCTGACAAGACAGTCCCATGACGTTAATGGTATCTTTATAACCTTTTTAACTTCTTATTTCTCTGACAGAGCTCTACAATAACAGCAATGGATTTGCCCTTGGCAAGCAAAAACTCATTTTGAGAGGATAATAGGTATTTACTATTTAGATAGCTGGCAATAAAATTTCTCTGAATGAGATTTTCCTGAGAAACTATAAACTGATTAAATTACTTTCTTTTAATGGACTGGAAAAGCGTGTAATAGTAGGTTGTTGCAGCTTTACATCCAGTGTCTTCCTTCCTTTTTTAGAGACACAGTTGCAGCCTGGTTTGGGTGAATTGCTGGGGTTGGTAGAAACATTTTCCATTGTATAGCTTGTTCTTGGTTGTCTTTGAATTAAGAAAAGTTTTTGAATGGATTACTTTCGTGAGGGTTAAACAGGATGTGATCAGTAATGTATCTGTTCACCCCAAAATTTATTTTAACCAGAAGTAAAATTTAGTAGTTATATGCCTCATGAATTCTGTTTTTAGGAAAACAGCCTAGATCAGACACAAAGGTAGAAAGCCACACTTTTTTCCTAGCTATTTTTTCAACATTTTAAAAGTAAATGGAAATTAGTAAATCGCATTGCATAAAGAAAGTTATTTTAGGGCAACATTGATTATTACTATGTTATGTGTTTCTATTTTGTGAGCATTTTAGCAAAAGACTCTTGCTAGATGATTATTAAATTCAAACCTTCTACAATTTATCATAACAATGTGCGATAAAAAAGTGTAAGAAAATTTTCACATTAGTTTGGTAGAAAATACATATTTTAAATGTATTTTATTATTAGAAAACTTGATTAAGAAGCTTCTCCAAATTCTAGTTAATGTGAATTTTGTCAATAAAATGTCAACTAAGAAAAGTAGCTTATGTTTCTTGATTTAAAATGTAAAAATGTACATAAAACACATTTGGTAATTCATACTATAAACATTTTTCTGTAAAGACAAATCCATTATGGTCCTTGGGGGTTACAGCTTGCAGAATATCTTTCAAGGGCATGAATTTTGCACAGAAGCACATCAAATTCACTATTTTTATTGGCAGTCAGAATTTCATATTTGTTGCTCTAATAAAATCGTGATTGAAATGGGACCTTGAGTGTCCTGTCCTTATGTGAAGTACTTTGAATTTGAATATCATACAGGTCCTAACTTAGAGCGCATTCATTTTCTCTTAAGCCTTTGGCACTGACACATCCATTGCTGGCATTGTTTTTCATTCCAGCAAATCTGTGCTTTTGGCAGCACTAGGCACAAGGAACACTTGATAGTATAGTAAAGAAATGAGGGAAATAATAATACTTGTCTTCTCTTCTGAATTATCTACTCCAGGTTATTGCTATAAACTATAAAATATTTCATAATTTAGCTCTTTCAGAGGTCATGTGTTTTGTCCTTCTGCTTTTTCTACTTTCTACGCAAATAAACATCTGTGAAATACTGTGATATTACTTAGAAATTTACTTTCAACTTGATGGGGGGAAATTTTAAACAGAAAATTAACATTGTTTTAGGTTAGAAGCCTATCCTGTTTAATGTGTACAGCTTTATCTTAATTCTGATAATCTCGAGGTTTTTGGTGAAGCACTTAGCACTAGCAGGGATGTAAAGACCATGCCATAGTATTTTAGGCATTTGTTTTCAGTATGATGTAAATATAGGTTCCATGGATGCTACAGTTGGTTCAATTTATTTTCTTTCCATTTATATTAGTATATATATTTGTGTGTGTGTGTGTGTGTGTGTGTGTGTGTGTGTGTGTGTGTGTGTGTGTGTGTGTTCAATATATGATGGTTACATTGAGTTTTGAGTGTTTGGTGTGCATATGTATCACGTCAACCTTACAGTCTCTTCCCCTCCCCCTTTTGGCCTTCCTGGACCCCCTCCCCACCCCCTGAATCCCTCTTATCTCACCCATTTGGTTCTATAAAATGCCTGTTTGTGTTTACCCAATCTAGTAATGATACTCATCTTCAAAATACTCAGATTTTTTTTTCAGTATTCTAGTGGCCTTACAGGATAAAATGTGTTAGCTGCATATTGGTTTTTATGGAGTAAAGAAATCATTAAAACTTACATCACAATGATTACTGTTCTGTTAATGATCAAGCATTAGTAGAACAAAAAATTAATGTTTTTGTGTAACACATTTTAAATCTTTTCTGATTTTTAAAAAGGGATAGCAGCTTTTTTGCATATAGAAAAATGAATTGCTGTGTATCAATTTTATGATAGTAATGCATCTTTATGTTTTTATTACTGGTGTTGGTATTATTATTATTATCAACTTAGAAACACAGAAAGTTGCATATTTGTATTTTGAAGTTCCCATTTTCTAATGTGAATCAATGTAGTTATCATGTTTTGTCATTCAATAGAATGCACATAAGTATGAATTTTAATTAAATATTGTGTTCTAATGGTGAACTCTACGTACATATAGTTTTACATTAATCTTAACATCCTTCTCCACCCCCAATACCTTTGTTGTTACCTTGTTAATTCTGTTCATTTTTTATTGGAATATGTTTGTGATACATAATAACTATAATCATCCTGGGGAATTGGTACATATACAGATTGCATCTTAACTGTTTTTGCTTTGCTATGAAGTGGTGAACAACCACAGGAAAAAACTTTAGTGTAGAATTTGAAGACTAACAATATAATTTCATAGCATTGTTCGGGGTGCAGATGATTTTTTTGGCATGGATTTTCTCTATTAAACAGTTCTTACATTGAATTTTTCTTTCTTTTAAAAAAGATTTTCAATTTTACCATGAGGGAACTGGTGTCATGGGTAAGGCTTTTACATGGAAACAAAGTAGCAGATTGAAGTGGTTTCAGGGTTTTAATCCCTTGGTAAATTAGCCAGCAGGCTAGCCTTTTCATAGATGTGCTAAACAACAGGTTGATGCCATTTGGGCATTAGCAATGAGAACCACCTGAGGGAATAGGGAATGAATAAGAAGAAATGTAGAATGAGAGAAGAAGCCATGGCTATTAGCTTTTGCTACATCCAGCAGCTAAAGTAATATCCATAAATGAGTCATTGAATCTGATATTTGGGTTTTCCATTGTGTCTCCTTAGATTTACATATTCTCAAAATCCTCAGATTGGCTCCAAGGATAGTATTATGTTTTATTATTAATACAATTCTGAAGTTTTACGTGAAAACGTAAATGACAAGCATATGTTATAAACTTGTACTTTGTTTTCTTAAAAGAGATTTGAAGCTTTTAAATTTATTTGTAGATTGTTTTTCTAACCAAATAGAGGAATATGGTTTGTAAAGGGCATTATAAGACTAAAACGATCTCAAGTACTTAAATAATCTTGCCTGTTTGTAAACAATGAGCAGTTGCTTGTAAGCTATTATAAAATTATTTCCTTGATGCATTTCGTATTTTTCTGAAATAATTACCTTAGAAAGAAAGAATTATTTGCCATATCACATTATCAGTACTGGGCCATGTATATAATATCATTAGTAAAAAAGAACAAGTCTTTTCAGCACAATTAGCAACACTTAAAATAAAAATTATTTATTAAGACTTTAATGAATAAGTGTAATTTTATATAAAGTAAAAAGAATCTAACCTCAGGAATACCAACTTTTAAATATTCATTTTTTATATTATCTAAAATTTCTAAGGTAATTGGTACCTTAATATTGATAAATACTATAATAATACACTGTTAAATAAATTGATAAAGGATTAAAATCACTAAAATATCCTAGTACCCTATGAAGCCCCTCTCTCTAGGCTTTCAATTTTTCATTTAGAGTAAGGGGATTTTAAGGATCAATATGAAGATCTGTTGATAATATTATATTTAATTAGAGTAATCAAAAACCATGCTCAGAGCGTGACACCTGCCAGGGAGAGCTTCAAAAAGATAGTAAGCAGCATGCATTAGAATCGTCTCTTTTGCTTGTCCACGAGCACTAATCTAGCGGAAGTCCCAAATGGGGCGGCTAGTCAGCTATTTTATTGACTTTGATCTGGTTTGGGGGGCAGTTTATTTTCCCATAATGCCATTGATCAATGATTTCCTTTCAGCAGTGATGTAATTAAAGGGCTTTAGTCGGCTTCTGCTGTGTTGCCTTGAAATTTATTATTCTGGAGATATAAAGAAGATCGATAGGGTGCAATGGCCCGATGTTTAGACCCGAGTAGGAGGACCCTACTGAGAGTATAAGGCAGGCGGAAAACACGGCTTCAGGACACAAACAAGATGTTTACCTGGGACCTTGAGCTGACCTATTCACAACAGATGCTGTATAACCAGTAGCATTTTAGTACCTATTTTTATCACAGACTCAAAAATACTTTGTCCTCTTTGTTATTGATTTTTACAGTTTGTTTTAAAGCAATTGAAATCAAATATTCCTGTTGTCAAAGTATGAATTAAAATTTAAATAAAATTTCCAGAAATGCAGATTCCAAATACCTTCTTCGTGAAATGGAAATAAAGCATGATTATTTTTAGAAATGTGAATGCTTTTAAGGACTCACTACATTAATTTGCTTTATTTTACAGCTAACTTAAATATATGGTTTAATTTTTATATGTTTAGAAATTTATATGTCATGGCCAGTATTTTTAAGTGGTCTCCTTGATTAATGAACTCATCGGACCCACCACTAACTAGAAATTAAGAATTGCCTTACAACTTATTTGGTAAAAATAGTAAAATCAATTTGGAGGTTCTGTATAATTGTATATATTGGGCTTCTTGTTAATGTATTTAATGAAGTCTAGATGAATTGGAAATAAAGGATGAAACCTTATGTTTCTCAAAACATGTGTGTCACATCACTGGAAGTTTTGCAAACAAAAATCAAACCTAATCATCAGATGTATTTGAAAATCCTGCGTATTTCTTTTAAGGAATCTCAGTGTTTGCATATTTTAGATTTAAAGAGATCCTGAAGTAATCCTGTCATTTTTCTTAACAGAGCATCTTCCGTCTTACTTGCCCTAGGCCACAGATTTTGTGAGAGCTCAATTTCAAAAATGAAGAAAGAAAAACAAGGTCTAGTTAAAAGAACCCTGACAAGTAACAGCTGTCCTGAATTCTAATCATTTTTGCCTTTCTTTGTTCATATGAATTTTACAAGTTAGATAATCTCAGCATCACATTTCTCATCTGTGAAGTGAAGTGATTGTGTTTGAGATTGGTAGGTAAGGACACACAGTATCCCAAGGAGTTTTCTCTAAATAATATTCAACTGGACCCTCTTCCCATGCTGAGTCTAGAGTTTCATCTAGCTGATTGACTCTAGATGTTTGATCAGCTGTTTAAGTGTGCCAGTCTTAAAACTGATTTTCGGCTTTGTAATTGTTTTATTCGGTTCTCACTTATAGGGAGTTTTAGTCATCCAAAGCATGTTAAAAGAGCAGTTATACTTAGAAATCAAAGGAAAACAACAGGGCAAACTTAGCCTCCTAATTCAAGCGACAGTCCAGCTAGCCAAGAACAGCCATGGTCGTGCACACAGGGATTGATCATTTATCTCAGTAAACATTATTAAGTCATAACAGAAGAATAAGCAGAGCAGAAAAAAATGAACAAATTAGAAATTTTCTACTTTAATTTTCTCCAATAAACAAGTAGGTCTATATAGCTTCCTTTAAGACACTGATGTAGTTAAAAAAAAAAAAAAAGACAAAGTAGAAATGGTTACATAGAAACTCAGTGTATGCAGAAGGAAAAGAGTTAGGGGGACTAAAGAGTCACAGTTAATGGAATTTAGAGATCAGAAAAAAAAAGAGAAAGATTGTAAAATACTATAATATTAGCAGAAGAAATATGTCACAAAGCTTTCCATAAAACTTGCCAAAGGAACAGTTGGAGGAAGAGGGTTTTATTTTAATTTTGTTATTGCCTGTAAAGTTCTTTTTCTTGTTCCTTCCAGGCACTCATCATTCCATTATACATTTTTGTTTTGGGGAGGATTTTTTGTGGGGTTGTTTTATTTATTTATTTTTTTCTTGAGAAAGAGTCTTGCCTTATAGCCCAGGCTGGTCGTGAACTCAATATGGAACCCAGGCTTTCCTTGTACTTGACAGACATCCTGCCTCAGCCTCCCTCCCAAGAGCTGGGATTCCTGTGGTACTAGGGAATTGAACCCAGGGCCTTGTGCTTGCTAGGCAAGTGCTTAAACCTCTGTTTCAGTCCTCTAGCCCATAGTTAATGGGTTTAGCATTAGGCTTTTTACTAAAAAGATGGCTTTGTGTGGACAGACCTGTTGCCTGTTTGTTCAACAGCTCACTGTCCATTGTGCAAGAGTGACTGCTGCCTGGTAACTGCTTGCTAAAGCTTATGGGTCCTCAGAGCTCTTGCCACTAGGCTCAGCACGTGTGATGGAATGTGAATTATGTTTTAAGAAGGAAACTTCGGGGGATGAGTAATGATAGGCTCTCCCGGAACCAAGGTAATGAAAGCAAGGAGTAGAGCCATGGTAACAATCAAAATAAAAGAGGACAAATGAAAAACATCATTTATGATTTTGCTAATATACAGTCATAAGAATAATGAAAGACAGACGAGGTAAACCTGCTAGATGAATGATGTCATTAAGAAAAGTAGGGGTAGCATGGGACAATGAGCAGGGTTTGGGGAGGATAAATTCCGCTTTGGATATAGTCTGACAGTTGTGTAAAGGTATGTATTTTACTTAATCACTATTTTTAAATTAAGTTGTCAGTATTTTCAAAATATAAACATTATTCTAACAAAGACCATTTTTCACACTTGTTCTCTATTTTTTTCCCCATTTTATTGATATGTAGAAAGCACAAAAAATTTAAAGTTTACAGTGAAGTTGAGTATTTTGTGCACATACGTATCTTGTTAAAGTGACAAGGACTTTCCCACTCTCCTTTTGTCCCACCCCCTGCCTACCCTTCCTTCCTCCCCACCCTACCCCCCTGGTTCACTTTGTTTTTCGTTGTACGTTCCGTAAGAGTTGTGATCTGGATCTCTCATATCAGAGAGACCATTCGATGTTTCACCTTCTGCTTCTGACTCACTTCACTAAGCATGATGTTCTCAAGTTTCTTCCATTTGCCTGAAAAGCCTCCACGCTGTTGGACTTCATAGATACACAGTATTCCATTGTGTATAAATAGCACAGTTTGTGTATCCATTGGTCTGTTGATGGGTATTCTGTATTTTGAAGCCAAATCCATTGACCAGATTATTGCTCTCCATGCCACACATCACTGTTTTGCAGTCTTTTTTCCCTGATACAAACTCCCTCTCAGCCTTCTCATTTTCTACCTTACTCTTGAGCACTCTTTATTAAATAGCCAAGTGTTTTTTATTTTCTCTCAGTAGTTTCATCTCATTAACTTTATCTACTCCCAGGGCATCAGATATATAATCTATTCACAAACTTTTGAGCCTCAAGTTTTTATTATCATCTTTTCTTGCATGTCAAACACAAATTTTCCTTAACTCCTTTACCTGTCAACTCCCATCTTCAACTGGCTCCCCTTTTAATGTTCTTCTGTTAAATGTTTCCAGTTGTTCAAAGTGTTTCAATTTGGTGAAAATGATGATTAATTCTGATTGCCAACTTGATTAGCTTGAGAGATGCATAGCAGATTGGTAAACCACACTTCCAAGTATGTCTGTGTATGTTGAAACATGACACGGGATTGGATTGTTCCTGGTCCTTGGCCCCTCCTGGCATTGACCAGCTGTCTGCTTTCCAGACGCACGCATTGAGCAGCTTCCCTCTGCCATGCCCTTCCATCCTGGTGACTCTGCCTTGAATGTCTGTGAAAGTATGAAGCAAAGCAAGCATCTCCTCTTTTTAGTGTCAGTATTTTGCCCCAGCAATGGTAAGTTGACTATTAGAGGGAGTTCTTCACCTGCCTCATTCATTGTCATGCACTGTAAATTCTGCCCTCTAAAATACTTTGCAGTTTTTCGTTAACCTCCTTATGACTGCCTTTACCTAAGGACGTTGTTGTCAGTTGTTGGTATTGCCTTCTAAGTCACATGTCCACAGTCTGACTCTTCTAAGTCCTTCTTCCCAGAACTCCAGAGCAATTTTCTTAAGCCATAAATGAGATCCTACAGCTTCCCTGGACAGAACTCTTCTGTGCCTTCCATTTGTCTGTATTGTAGATTCAGAACATGCGACATGCGTAGTATCACAAATGCTTGCGTGATTTGCTCATTTCTGTTCCTCCAGCATTGACTTGGCCTGTTTACTAAGGTCTTAACTACATGGGTCTGCTTCTTATTCTACAGTCCGTGTATATTTTTTCAGCCACCTGAAATACTTGCCTCCTCCCCTTCTTCCTGATTTATTTAAGCCTATCATTTCGGATTATATTTTGTATTTTAATGAAGTCTTCTTGACCTCATACCAGTTAGTAGCAGTTTCTCTGAAAACATTGTGAACATTTCCTTCACAGCTGTCAAAGCAGTTTTTAGTTTGACAGTTTCCATAATTATTTGTTTGGCCTTTGTCTTTTAATGGAATCTAACTGAATCTCTTTTATTTACCATGGTCTTCTAACATGTAACACAATCCCTATCACAAGAGGCTTGGTAAGTATCTATGTATGAAAACAATCTTTCGTTTCTTTAGTAACTTCACAATTTTGTAATTCTCATTTTTATGACTTTATAGATTATAAACTCTAATTCACATAAAATAAATAAAATTCGTCAAATCATGTGGAGCACATGCTTGTGTTGTACACGTGGATGAGGGGGAAGGGCAGCCTCTGGCCTTCTACATTTGTAACTAGGTCAGTTTTGTCCCCTGGATTGATTATTCCTATCTTTTTTTGTGTAGTATTTGTATTATAGTTAAGTTTTGCCTGATCTGTACTGCAGTCATTCAGTATGCATTGTTTTAACTCTGACTTTTCTCAGTGTTCTTAAAAGATTAATTTATTTATATGTAGCTGTAGTCTGTCCATTGTGCATGACGTACTGTTGCATTGAATGCGCATACTGTGATTTTTTTTTTAAGCTTCCACAGCTGATGACTTTGGGTCGTCTCCATATTGGAAGGCTGCTCAGAACAGTCTTTAAACGTCTGCGTTCTGGAACAGTTGTACATGGTTTTCTCTATACTCCAGCCTGGAAATGAAAATGTTCTCATATATATAATTTTAGATTTATTAGAAAATGTCAAACTTTCTAAGGGGTTACGCAAATTTATTTTCTAGCCAATAGTGTATGACTGTTTCTTTTGCTCTTTCTTCTCATCAATATTTAGTTTACCAGAATTTCAAATTCTTAAATTAAAATACTTTTAGTTTACATTTCTCTGGTTACCACATGGGTTTAGCAGCTTCTCATGTTGATTAGCCATTTGAGTTTTTTATTTTATAAAATATCCAGAAATTTTTGCTTCATTTTCTTATTATGATTTTACTTATTGATTTGAAGGAACTATTGGCATCTTCTAGATATGAGTTCTTTGATAACAGTTTTTCAAACTGACCCTCCTCTTCCTCATTTACCAGAGTTTCAAGGTATATATTTAAGGTATGAAACAATATAAGAGTTCATTCTTTCGTTTGTGAGCAGTTTTTGAGATCATTCTTGTCTGCCATTTTTATCTAAAAGTTAATTCAAAATGATAGCTAAAAAATTAAAACATCTTTCATCTTTATAAGGAAAAAAACCTTCATTTTTAATTTGCCTATAGAAATTATAAAAATTTTTTTCCTTTATTTTATCTTTGGCTAATAAAATGGTACCAAAGAGTACCTAGTTTATAAGTGGCTATTTGGTGACAGAGAGAAAGGAGAAAAATAGAGAGTAAAATAAAAGATGAAAATCTTAATACATACCTGAGTACTTTTGATTCTTATAATTCTTGGTCCTATTTGATACAAATATGTTCAACTGTATTAACAAAATATAAGTGGTTCTGTTGGCTGTCCTACATTGTTCATTGTTACTTAAAAGCAACTTCCACTATGCCTATGAAAGTTCCTGAGCGCATAGTGATTATTTCTCATTAATTTTACTTGAAATGGTGTGAAACAGGAAAGCAACATGTATATTACAACTCTTTTTTTCTTTATTTTATACTTCTGTGACCTGTTAAGTTTCTTTATTTTTTTATTTTGTTTTGTTTTGTTTTGGTTTGTTTTTAACTAGAATCATACATTTTTGACAAAGACATCAACTCTGACTTTCTGTCTGTTACTTGGCAGTCTTGTTTTGTCTTGCCTTGCCTTATCTTTCAGTATCTGGAATTACATCTAGGGCCTCATGCATTCTAGACAAACCCTGTTATTGAGTTTTATCTCCAACCCATTGCCTTTTTTTTTAATGGTCCAGCCTGAAAGATTCTACTCTGCATTTGAAAGTTATTGGTATTATGGGATATGAAAAACATGTTTCTATTTATGTGTACAGGTTGAGTACCAATTGAGTAATCCTTAGTCAAAATTCTTGGGAAATAGAAGTACTTCAGAGGTTGAAGTTACCGTTTTTGATAAAACCTCACCAGTTGAATATTCCTAATACAAAAATCTGAAATGTAAAATGCTGTAAAATTCAATTCTTTTTGACTCTTTCTTAAGTGTTTTGGATTTTTAATTTTTAGATTAGAGATGCACAATTTGTACTGCTATCTTTGGCCTTTTATAGAATGCAGTGGATTTGGTTTGGGGTTCTAGAGGCAGAGTACCTGGATTAATTTGGCTTCATCACTGGATAATCATTAATATTTTCAGACTTTGCACTGGCAAAATAGGATATTAGTATCAAACATTAAATAAGTTACTGTATGGAAAGCACTTAGATAATTTGTCAATATAAAATTTGCAAATATGTATAAATTATATAATAACACAGTAAAGACTAGCTTTCATTTTTTACTATTCTTATAATTAATAGTGCCATGTAAGTTAATTGAACCAGAATTTGCTATCGAAAAGAAGAAAAACTATCTGGTATTTGTTATCTCCAGCCAGTATTACAGTTTAACACCTTTGCTTCTTGAAGATGAACCACGTGGCAAGATTAAACTTTATGTTATAGTAAAATGTTTATTGTTGCTATTCTTTATTATTACTATTAGTTATTTACTATTATTTATTATTACTTTTGATTCATGGAAGTCATCAGTAATGATGTTTGATTTTTTTGTTTACTTTTTTGATCTTTCTCTTTAATGTCTCTGTCTCTTTCTCAACTATTTTGGTCATTTCCTCTCCTTCCCTTTCCCCTCTTCCCCGCTCCCCTCTTTCTCTAGCCTCTCTTTTTCTTCCCTCCCCTCTTCTCTCCCATCTCCACACCTTTTCTGTGCTATTGGAGACCCAACTCAGGTCCTTTGCACTAAGCTACATCCCAGGTCATTTTTTAAAAGTATTTGTTGTTGTTTAATTTTGAGATTGTCTTACCAACTTGCCTGAATACAAAGGCGGGGCCGGAGCCTGCACTCCCTTGCTTCAGCCACCCTGAGAGCTGGGGTCACAGGCCTAGGCATTGACACCCAGCCTCTCCCATTGTTGTATTCCTGCTTCTGCTCTGTCTTCCTCACTCTCTCCCACTTACTCTATTTTCCTTTCTTTGGAGGCAAAGCCTCATCAAACAATAACTTTGACGACTTTACCTGTATAGCCTACTATATGTTGTATGATATTTTAAGACCTGTGCTCACACATGTGGCACATTCAGTTCATGGCACCTCAACAAATAATTTATCTCCCATATGCCAGGCATTGTGCTGTGTACTTGGTGAGCCAGTAAATGTAAGCTTTACCCCCCAGTTAGGGGGTGAAGTTGTAGCACACTCTTCATGCATGAGCAAAGAACTTTAGTTGAAAGTTCTGAAGCTCATGAAAATATTTAAAGTGATTTACCTTAAGATAGTACACTAAATTAGCCAAACAGACAAGTATCTAAGTCAGAATCCTCTAACTCTGTGGTATCTTAAGGAAATGCAATGATCTCTTATTAACAATTTAGAAAAAAATTACTATTGTAGAAGTAGTAAGGTCTTTGTTCTTAGACTGGCCCTCCTAGTAATTAGCTGTGTCACTTCAAACAAGTCACCTAACCTGTCTGCGTCTCAATTCTTCTCATCTATAAAAGTGAAAGAATTTAAACTAAGTGATTTCTGAGATCTTTGCCAAATCTTGAGAATCTATGACTCTACAAATGCACAAAACCAATAATAAGGTAATCCCATTTTCTTATGATATTAAATAAACATATATAAATAGCTTTTATATTTACCCACAACTTTCTACTCTAAAATATAATGTCGTTCAGTGGACATTATAATTATAAAATAAATAACAATTTTATTGATTTATTTAAAAGATTTTTAAAAGATTTATCGAGTGCTTACTGCATGTCAGGCTCTCTGTTACCTGCTAGGTGATCGTCATGGTGCCTGCCTTCGTGAAACGTATGTTCTGGTGGTAAAGCAAGCAGGAGGTGTTATTTTTATAATGAGGAATAACAACTGTCATCCGTGCACTAAAGACAAGGGGACACAATAAAGAGAACACATAACAGACAAGGCCACAGAGTTCATCCAATTTTTTTCTTCTTTTGAACAAATTTAATCTGGTTTGCCTGGGATTAAGGATTCTGCCATGACATGACACTTGTGATAAATTTTTTTATGGAAGTTTTTTTTTTTTTTTTTTTTTTTACTTTACATACAAAGCCATTCTTGGCGTAGCATGACTAAAAGCCATGTTTTGAAGATCAGTCTGTCTGAGTAAGCAGAGTAGATATGACAGTTGTGGTATAAGACATGGTAGTGGGAATAAGTTCATAGCAAGACCAATTTAGGAAGGCTAATAAGATTATTATATTAAAGCAGAAGATGGTAGTGGTCTAGGCTGGTGGCAGTAAAGAAGAACAGAGTGTATGTATTGAATGAAATACTTCACATTGTATGCGAAGAATTGATAAAATTCCAAATTAATGATTATGGAAGGTAAAGTGGTGACAGAACAAAATAATTGCCATCCAGAGAATTTGAGATAGAAGAATGCTCTTAAAGACACATAAATTAAATGTGGTAAAATGACCCAGAAGAGAAAGAGAAGGAATGGAAAATGATCTATGAGCAGAATGGGATAAAAAATGCATACACAGATTATTAGTTCAGGTTTGAAAAACTCTTGCTTGCATAACCTAAAATTATGAACTTCAGGTGAACAAATTCTTGGGTTATTTTGCAAAGTTTTCTTAATGATAATAATTCAAAAGTAAATTATACAGAATTTCTTAAGTCTATGATATTATAGTGTAGACATGACTTTTTATTTAAACCATCCATCCTCATCATAATACTTTTTCTGTTGTGTGTGTGTGGGGGGGCGTTCAAAATCTGATTTTACTTGAAGTACATAGTCTAACTCTGGAGAAAAGTCTTTTCAATAAACAGTGTAAAAGCATCATACAAAAAAACAATCATAATGAAGGTTGAATTGACACAAAAGTCAACACAATTTAGGAAAAGGAGAAAGAAGGTGGAGATTCGAGATTTATCCGACCAGTTAATAAATGTCAGTGTTAAAGTTACAGCAGTTAAAATTATGTATCAATTCCACACGTGTATGAGAACTTACTGTTCCATAAAATAAGAAAAGATGAATTTTTAAAATAATAATGTTGAAGAAATTGCTCAAAAATTCTGAAATTTTAGTAAGTGTGACTTCAAAATGCGAAATTCGAAAAGGTTTGGCTGACTACTTATGGTATAGGGAAATACTTCTTAATAAAACAAAAGTACTTAGAAATATTAATTTAAATCTATTGTAATGATACCTGTAATGAAAGGCACAGTAGACAGAGTCAAAAGATATGCCACATCCTGGAGGAAGTTTATTGTAGTTTGCATCACCAAGAAAGAAATCACATCTAGAATATATAAAGTGTTCTTTCAAGTTCTACAAATCAGAAAGAACAAGAAGAAAAAATCACAAAACAGCTAAGAATGAAGGCATCTCTGAGAAAAGCAACTCTGGTGACCACATTTTGAAGAAATGCCTAACTTCTCAAATAAGTGTGTGAGTACATGAGCCCATAATACCATTTTTGACCAACTTTATTGTCAAAAATGAGAGTTTCAACAATACTAGATGATTCTTAGAATACCAGAGATAGGTATGATGAAATGATAACAGCTCACGATTTGAGCAGTGTTACCATATTCTTGAAATTTTTAATATGTTTCAAATATGTCTTCACTTTTTTATGTGTGGTGGTTTGGGGGATAGAATGCAGGGTTGCTCTACTTGAGTTATGTCCTGGCCCCATTTTATTTTTTATTTGGAGACAAGGTCTTGCTTATTTGCATAGGCTAGCCTAAAACTTGCAATCCTTCTGCCTCACCTCCCGGTAAGGGGATTCCCGGCATATACCACTGTGCCTGGAATATTATTCCTTTTAAAATAAACAAATAAAATGGTTTGTTGAATTTAGTGATGTCGAGGTCACTGAAAAGCAGTGATTCCTCAGTGATTGGTTGAGTAATAAAGTTAGAGGCCATCCTGGAAAGGATTGTAGAAAAGGTGATTATTGGAAAAAGTGAATGTATTTACACATCCCTCAAAATTTGTATGTAAAAAGGAGAGCTGAAAAATAAGGGGATTCACCTTGCTTTATGCATTTTTATGAACTTTGTTCTGATCTATCCGAGACCAGTAGTTAATTCTGTGTTCTGTGTTCCTGTAAATGGATTTATTAGATTTGTCTAGGGAAGTTATGCATAAGATGAGTACTTAATAGGCATGGCTGGTTCACAGTCATCAATAGAGCAGTTCGCTACCTGTGCAATCAGATTTGAACTGTGTAATACAGAGTCACAAGGGCACTTATGACTTTGAGTTACTTCTTGCCTGTTTCTGACAGACTCTTTCTATACAGTGCTTTCCTTGCTAGGAGCTTAGGATCACACAAACAATAAGTAATGACCATACCTCCCCAGTAACACAAAGATAAGGACACTAATGTGTCAACTTAGATGGAAGTAACTCTCCGTTTTTATGATATGATAGAAATGATTTGGCTTACTGAATTTACATGTTATTAGATGATAATATTCAATGTAAAGATTTCCATTTTCTCTAAATTAATGCATTAATTTAATGCAGTTACTCTAAATCCTAACAAGTTCATGACAGAGTTTTTTAGAAGTTGTTTTGTTTATGTTTGTGTGTTGGGACACATAGCAAAAATGCTAATGTTTTCTAGAAAAATAATTCTGTAAGTACACTCAAAAAAAATTCAAAATGTTAAGGAGATTGACTTAGCTTGACCAAATATGAAAATGTATGTGTTACTGGTGCCAAGATCACCAGTGAGATCAGTGATACATAATGGTTCAGAAAGAAACCAAATTACATATGGAAATTTAGTATATAATAAGTGATTATATTTCTTTTTTCTTATTCATATATTTATATCATATAAATTCATTTTCTGCTTCTCTGCAGCTATCTTTCTATCAGAATCGTTTTCCCAATTTGTTATATAATTTTAATTAGCATAATTTTATTGGCTACATAATATTAGTTCAGAAAGTATACCATTAGTCACTTGCCTATTGTTGAATATTTATATTACTTTTTTCTATTAAAATAATGTTCATTGAATATCTTAATGCATACTTTTTTCATTTTAAACTCATTCTTTTGATTTACATTATTTGAAATTATTATATCAGAGTATGAACTATTTTTGGTTCTTGAGATAAACTGCTATATTTCTCTCTATAAAACTTCACATAGGGAAGCATTTAACATCAGCTCTCATTTGGAACATTGTATCTCAAGTCTTTTTCTGTCCTAACCAGATGATAATATTGTTTATTGTGCTTTCCTCTGGGAATACTCAAGCTTCCACTTTCAGTATTGCATATAGATAAGTCTGATAAACCTTCAGCCCGATTCTTTTAGCCTTGTTTAGCTTTCTAATTTGTCTGAAACACTACTGCATTATACAAAATCTAAGCAATAGTGTGTGCCTATTTGATTAGTACAAAAATGCTGAGTAGAAAATAAATTTTGTCCTCATTGTTAATTAAAGGGACAGGGGTCATGCTACTAGGAAACAGTGCTATGAAAAGCAGGTGCTTCCGATGCTGGGCAACCTGGTTCTGCATTCTGGCCTTATCCCTTTCTACCTTTGTGACTTTCTGCAATTACTAAATCTTTCTGTACCTGAACCTCTAAAGTATGAAAACCTCAGGATTTGGCGAGCATTGAATTGATTAATAGATATGCCACTTTTAAGAAAGATTCCTAATGCCTATGAAGGTTTCAAAAATGTTTATTATTAGAGTCGATTGTGGATAGAAAAGCATATTTATTCTGTCTTCCTCTGATCTAACTATATATGAGAAGCTAGCCAGGAAAAATAGGCGTGTGTTAATATCCTTTGCATCTGAGAGTCTGCATATGAATTGGGCTCACCAATTGTATGTATTCCCACAAAATATTTTTCATATGTGATTTTGAAAGTGGAAGTGGTGTGGAAGCGGTCCTCTACTGCTCCCACTACTGCTGCTGATGAGCACAGCTGTGGAGACCTGCAGTATTTCTGTAGCAGTGTTCCAGCGTTCTCGTCACCAGCTTTGTGCAGATTGAGAGGTTAGATAGATGTACTGGTAACTGATTTATTGCTGTAGTAGGTATGCTTGAATTTGCCAGTTCAAGTAGTAGCTTCCTCATTTCTCACCATCCTACCTGTGGTAGAAGACGTTGTGCCCTAGCAAGCCATTTCAACAGAGTTGATTGGGCGTTATTCTTTCAGGCATATCCCAGAGCCCATGCCTGCAGTCCTTACAACAAACTGTGTTTGAACCATTTTTGTTTCAGATATCTGAAAAAGATATTTGTTTCATGAAGCTATAACAATAGGTATAATGATAGTAGTGAGGATAGTAGTAGTCACAGTGTAATGATAATGATAGTAGTTGTTATTAAAACTTTTTGGCTTTAGATATCTTCTGAATGCATTTGTAATGTATCCTGTCACTTTCCCTCAGAATCTCACATAAGCAGCAGCATTCTTAACACTGAGCTTGAAGCAATCACTCCCTAAAAACCTATTTGTCAGATTTGTCTTAAAATTTAGCTTCTTTCTGATATCTGATGTACGTAATATACATTATTGGTTTAGATGGTTTCTAACTTTAGAGAAAAGTAAATAATTGGGAAACTAGTATTAAGATCTGAATGAAGTAATAGAGCTTTCTAGGAAAAAAATTTCTACTGAAATTTAACATCTATTTCTTGAACTTCTATTTAGTTAGTAGGCACTAGGGAAATAGAGCTAAAAACAAGATGCATTCAATATTCTGAGAAACCTCCTGACCATAAATAAATATTTTGTATACTACACTGAGTAAGTTGAGATTGGTCCTCGTTCAGTATTGTGATGTAGTCATCTGCCACATTGCTTGATATCTACTCAGTAGGTATCTGTGTAAGTAACTGAGATACCGAGTATCGCAAACATCTCAGCCCGAGAAAGTCAGGAAAACCTTTTGCTTATATTCTAGTGATGTCCAAAAGTGGTACTACATCAAATAATTTTGGGAATTTTTATCTTCTTTGTAAAGAAACACAATTAGCATAATCTGTATTCTGATAAGTTGTAAGTAAAGAAGTAGTTTTGTTTTGGAGAACTAAGTGTTGTCCAAAAAATTATTTGACCGCAGAGCCCTTTTAGCACTTCATTGTGTGGAACATTTTGGACATACTGATTCAGTTATTTCCTGCGGGTGATTTCTGCTAATTGTTGGGGGCTTTAAATACTAGAACAATGTGTCTCTGATATTTACATCCTAGTGTCATCAATTTGATGTTCTTAGAAAAGGTTTAAATAGCTTACAGATGTATTTAAAAAGTAATGTCTAGCAAGACACCTGTTTATTCTTCATATTAACAGCTGACATAGTTTGTCTATTCCAAACAACGGGAGATGGGCACTCTAAAGAATAAAGCATTTTAGATAACCCAAATTTGCTTCTAATTGAAAAAAAAAACATAGTTTTCAAAAAATACTTGCTTAAAGGCTTTTTTACTTAGTTGTTAGAACTATTTTCACAATTGCACCTTTTTCTGTCAACTTTTCATATGTCACACGTAAGACAGTTGTGTTATTAAAAATATGGTGGCTTTGAAATTTTCAAATAATTTTTTCTATGTAAATTGTCCCTCTATTAAATCCTTTTGAGTCATTTCATTTTGTGATTTGTTGCTAAAAAAGATGTTCATATTAAATAAATATTTAAATATTATTGTGAATTTTAAATACATCTTTGGGGAAATTCCTGGTCATTTCTAATGTAGCTGTGGTAGGCCTTTTTTAATTGCCTAATACTGAAAATTTTGATTATATATATTAAATTTCCTTGTATATTTGTGTATTATTAACTTCAATACATTGTTTTGCTTCTGAAATGTTTCTTAGATGACTAAAAATAACATCACAAAATGTGTTTGTTATATTCTTAATTGTTTTGACCATAGAATTAATTTTAAAGTCAAAAGGGGCGCTGCTTTTTCATCATTTACAGTTCAGAATATTCAGCATGTCACAGATGTTCATGAATAATGTCCATTTAAAACTGTTGGCAAAGAGTGCTGGTGAGTTGGCTAGATGAATTAAATGTTGGGGGGATCTGACAGGCAGCACGCTGCTTTGTGATCATTCCAAAGTTCTAATAATCTCCCTCACCTTCTCTGCCTGCCACTAATGAAAGAGAATAGGTGATTGCACCTCCGGCTATGTTCTGCGCCTAATGACTCCTCCAAAGGCAGATTTATGAAGAAAAAATTAACTTTGAATGAGGATTGAATTGGCCCTGACAGTCTGATAGACTGTGACACAGATTCTGTGGCAAAACAGACGTAGCCCTAATTGATTATCAATATTTTAAGCAAAGTGATGAAAATAAGCATTAAGTGATGAGAAAGGCAGTCTTAATACAGTAGGCAGTAACCAGGACATAAGAGAGTCTTTGGGGAGTTTTGCCCTGATTGCTATTACTGAATTTTATCTGTCAATTTTTACCTTTGCTTCCCTGTAGCCCGTTGTCCCCCCTTGGAGTACTTTCCCCCCACCTTAAAGATCTAGGACTAGAATGTTAATCTTTCCAATATCACTGACGAAGCTATCTGCAGTCTCTGTCTCTGGAGAAGTTTGTTTAATATTTAACTCAATTTGAATTGAGATTAGCTTTCATAGTTTTGAAAAACTAGTCTACTGGTGAAGATTTTAAATTAACAATTTTTTATGTACTGTTTCTAAATTTGTTTTTACTATCCATAAAACATACACCAGCCCCAGATATTGCATGTCACAATTTCATAGTACCATCATCATTTTATGTCATTTGTAGTACTGACTTTAGGATCACTTTAATAAAATAAACTTTTTAGGAATTATGTATGTAGACACAGATTTTCTATAAAAATTTAACAGAACTTATTATATGTTTATATGGTGCTCTTCACAAAATATTACTTTAATATTTGAAATTGTTCTAAATCTTTGTTCTTTCTAATTATTCCTCTGTATTACAAGTGTACAAAAAACCTTTAGGAAATATATAGCAATTGAATTCAGTATTAAAATTGATGAGCCAAGAAAATACAGTATGACATATATAATGATGTGTTTGTGTACTGTTAAATAGGTTTTAGATAAATTAGCTTATTTAACACAAGAACTTTACATATTTTCTTTATGATAAAATATCTCTTAATTTTTATCCATCTATATTTATATTTTATGAAATTAATTTCATCTAGAAAATATATGATTATAGTGTCGACATTATTGTGGAGAAAGTGAGAGTCATTTTAATATTTCCCAAAGCCTCTCGAATAAACTACTGTGGGTTAAAAATAACGTAATAGAGGGATGATACAGTATGGCGTGACTCAGTCTTTCTGAAGTCATGGTATGCAAAGGAATTCTAATGGTTTCATGCTGGGTTAAACTGTTGAGGCTGCATTTGGCCAAAGGCTGCTGACCCTGATCTCCAGCCAGGTGAGAGCTGATAGGATCTAGACTTCAGCTACAACCTGTGACTAATTTCTGTCCCATGGTTGGAAAGCTCTGAGCATGTTGTAGCTAGAGCACTATACTTATGATGTTCAAGTCAAATAATAACAGTTTGAAATTCAAATGTATTTGAAGTTTATTTAAATTTCTAAAAGATATTTTTAAAAATATCATACCTCTATCCAGAATCATAGGTATGTCTCAACATAGTTTTTTTTTTTATTTTGCCAGATTAAGTATCTCAATTATATTTAATGTAGCTCTGATATTTGCTAAAAATACTCAGATTTAAATGTTTAATCTGATCTCCATTAAAGAAGAATATGCATTTAAATTTTATTGTCTTAAAGAATCTAAATAATCTCTTGGCAGACTATACTGTCAGTCATTCTGAGAGTCTGGAATGAGTTTTCTGAAACTCCAGACAAACTTAAAGTGGATCAAATATAATTCTTAATTAACTTTGAGGAAACTGCAGCTCAAGTTACAAATTAGATCACTGCTAAGCTAGAAGTAGAATCCATCTTGTGATTTCTAGACCCTTTCCTTTTGTTTTGTAATGCTTAAAATCTTACTGTGGAAACATAAATGTTGTATATTTCTGAATTTATTTATATGTTATGCTTTCACAACAGTAAGAATTAATTCCAGCATTTTTTACTTCCCAGCTAGGTAACACTTTGGGGTAGGGCTCCAATGAGATCAGCTTTATTTTATTTATTCATTGTTTAAACAGTGTCCTCCTTAAAAACTTGACACCTGTGTTCCAGTGTTGAAAATAGCCAGTGGGAAAAAATTGAATATCATCCATTGTACTAAAGTTTCTTTTATGCTAAAATGTTTTATTGCTATGAAGGAATTATAGTGTAATGCAAATAGATTTTAAATATTCAAGTTTAAATAGAAATCTTGAAACACAGATATTAGGTATTTTGTCTTCCCTCATTCTGTTTGCAAACATTCCAACAGACATCAGAAGAGCAAAGATAGATTAGTCTTCTTGCGCCCTCTAGTGATACTGAGGATGGTAATATGTTTGCAGTAGTCTGTATGCGTAAATCCTGCTCATTTTGACCATAAGAAATTCGCCAAGGAGAATTCAAATATCTAAGCCCACTAAGATTGACTTTTCATCATATTTTGGTTTATAAAATATTAAATTATTAGTAAAACTATAAATTCTCATACTCAATCTCTGGTAGCATTATCTTGAACAAAATACAATACATGTATGAAATTTTAAAATTGTGTTCTTCTAGTTGTGTATCTGATTTTATAAGATGATGTGTTCTGGACAAGCACTTAAAATATTGAAATAAGATGTTATAAAATCAGACTGAATTTTTTTAACAAAACATTTTAAATAATCCAACTTAATTTATCGAGTCTTTTCTGATAAAATATACCCATGTTTTCATTTGATGGGGTTGTCTTTCATGTTAAATCAAAAGTATTTGGAAAGTAATTTGTTCCTTGCAAATGCACATGAAATGAAAATGTATTCATATATATATGCACATACATATATACACAAACACATATACACATACATATACACACACACACACACTGATTTAAGACTGTGTTAAAGTAACTACTTTTAAAATTTGTGTCTCCTCTGTTTGGAGAGAAACCTCCTGCTAGTTTGGGTGTTGTTGTTTTAAATGCTATATAAGCATTCAGCTTCTTAATTCCTAGGTCTTAATTTTAATAATCTTATATTTCAAGGGCATGCTTTTAAAATCTTGGCACAAAGTAAAACAAGAATACTGGTATATGTCATTTTGTGTTGATGTAATAAAAAATAATAACCACAGAGATCAGGGGAGCTGGATGCAGTGGTGCATGCCTGTGGTCCCAGCTACTTGGAAGGCTTATGTAACGGGAAAACTTGAGCCCCGGAATTCAAGACCAGCCTGATAACACAGAGAGATCGTGTCTCAAAATTAAAAGAGAGAGAGAGAGAAAGAGAGAGAGAGAGAGAGAAAATAATTCATACATATGGGAGAAAATTGTTTCTTGTGTCTCTAAATGTGTTCGGTATGAGGAAGTATAGCCCTTTGAATAACTATAATCATTGTTTAGAGATAATTTTTGATTGTCTTTTGATTACTATTCAAATTAATAAGGATTATTGTTCTTAAGTATATTCTCTAAAAGGAAATTTCTAAAGCATATGTTTCTAAAATGGCAGGATTGTATCCTAAATGAGTCTTTTGGTAGGCAAAGGACATACTTTTAGAAACTCATATTTACATATGTGTATAGGTATTCATAAACATATGTGAAATTAATATGATCTTGATATTAATAGTTTTGAGGAGTAATGCTAGATTTTAAATTTAGAATATTAATCTTCATATCAGTGGAATGAAATATGTTAATTAACATTTGCTGAGACTCATAAAGCTCAAATATTCTTTTTCAAACATAAATGTTTCTAAAATAATGAAGTAACTTGAACAGAATTAAAGGTGTAAAGCATTATTATTTCTGAAAAATCACCATTTTGGGTGTTTTTAGTTTAATTCAATAAGCATTTATTGAGGAGCTAATGGTCTATGTCTGAAACTGAGCTATACAAAATAAGGCATCTGCCTTAAGAAATTGTCAGTAAAGTGGGGGAAAGGCACATGTCCAGTTGACATGAGAGACGTTAGTATAATCCTCTCAGAGCCAAAGGAAGAGATTAATGTTGTCTGAGATGTGAAGCGCTCTGAGACGGGTCATAGAGCAAATGAACAATGAGTACTGTAGAACACTGTGAGAGCACATAGTGCACATGTGAAATGCAGGAACAGATTTGTAGTTGTGTTAACATATCCAGGAGCTCAAAAAACATCGTGTGCATGGGTGTTTATATGTAGAAAGGTGTTCTCCTTAAACCTTGAAGTAAAAAACAAAACAAAACAAAACAAAAAAAAACCTGCCACAATGACCTGCTTGGAACTACATATATACACCCCAGATTCTCATGTATTTACACTATCCTCCAGTATAAAGTAGTTCTGTATTACAGTTTTTACCATTTCTGACAAATACCAGAGAAATCTCATTACATATACCTTGTGCATAGTACTGTAAATAATATGAAACTTGGTTGCAAGGAGAATATTTACTAATGAAAACATCTAAGTAGGTTTTAAAAGTATATAAATTGAAAACAGTGCAGACAAACGTACTTTTAGAATAAATAATAATTACACTAGTTAAATACAAATGCCCATTAAAGTATCTAGATAATGTTATATATTTTGTATAAATATAATACCTAACCTTTATCTAATACTTACCATGAGCAATGTTCTATTCTGGAATACTTGGCATATATTAATTTATTCAATCCTTACAAGACTGCAGATTATGATACAAGTATTATCTCCAATAATAATTTCAGGTATGTTAACTATGACACAGATTAAGTTGCTTGCCCCAGATCTTATAGCTAGTAATGAAATAGAGCCAGAATTCTAATGTAGACAACCTGGCTTCAAAATCTTTTCACTATAATACCTATCAGTAATTGATTATATCCTGATTATAATAACTACACTGTAAATAATGCTATATAATGTTATATTGTAATAATTATCTTCCAATTTTATGATATATGCATATTATATGTAAGAATATATACATGCATATATTTATATTTGGATAAAATCTGATATATAATTCTAATAAATCCTCAGGATAGAATGGTATATGTGACTAGACATCAGTATAATCAGATAATCTTGCTACTTTGAAGCTGTAAATATTTTCAGCTACTATAGTTTATTTCTTTACCTGTGCTTTCTTTCTTGAAAATTGAAAGTAGTTTGAAAATGATTAATTTAATAAACACTCACTGGCACTGGCCAGAGTTTTGAGTATACAAAGGTAAATCTGAAACAAATGCATTAAACTAATAATTACAGTATCATATGATAAAGGCCAGTACAGATGTACTAAAAGAGCAACTAATTCCATCTAGAGTTAGGAAGATACTCTCATAAAATGTAATATTTCAATAATAAATAGAATTTTCAGAATTATGAGAGTGTGATGAATTTTCCAAAATGAACAAGTTCCTAATATTTGAATTATAAAGGACATTGGATTACATAGTGGTATACTGGGAAAAATAGGTTGGAACTGCTTGATGAAGGATATTTATCATAAGTCATGCTAAAGGAAAAGTGGGTTTTCTGACCATTTTTACAGAGTACTCCCTTAGGGAAGGTAGTAACTTCTACTGAACCTGTATTTTAAAGGTACTGCTATTCTAAATCAGTATCTCTGAGAAAAAGAGTCAAAATTTCTGCCTAACTTCCGGTAAGCCAAGGAATCTTGAGACCAAGAGAAGGAAGTGGTCTAGACAAGCCTTCTCCATCCAAGAAGTGTCCGAGATAGATCTTTGTACAGTGCTTGCCTGGCATGTGCAAAACCTCAGTACCATGAGAAAAAAAGAACCCTTAAGATGTAATCATTAAGATGTTCTCTATAATCTCTTTACTTCTGTGCTTGTCTAACTCGAGGCTATTAAATATATTTTTCCTCTTGACTCCTTGGCAGTTTTCATAGATTAATGTGGAATATGTGTTGTCTGGCAGTTTGTTGGCTGTTGAGGCTAAGGGAATGAGCTTTTCTCAGTTAGCTCGTCATCGCGGTGACAGAATACCGGCCACCCACAATCTAAGGGACCAAAGATTTCTTTAACTCACCATGTCAGAAGATGTCACACGGTCCCTTCTTGGGCAGCTGGCAGTGGTGGAAGCACATGGCAAAAGCCTGACAGCTGCTTGCCCCATTGCAGACAGAACACCAAGTGAAGCAGAAGTAAGCAGGTGTCTGGAGCTTTCCCAGGAAGAAGCTGTAACAGTGTTTTCTTCTTCTTTCCTTAATTCAGTTCAAGCTGCCACCTGGGTCCCATACACACCCAGGATGGGTGCCCTACTCTCACTTTCTGACCCATAGGTCAACACACACCTGAAAGCTCTGCCTTGGGCAACGCCCGATTTCAGTAAATTGACACAGTCTCTCCAGGTCAAGCCCCAAGCATCTGCCCCTTCCAGCCAAACCCTGTCTCCCAGCAGCACACAGCTTCACAATTATCCCAGCGCATGAGGCTCTTGGGAGACACTACCAGAGCCAGACAATAGCGGAGCTCAATAGAAAATCTGCTAAAATCTTTTTGAAATACTGTAAGCTTTTTAAATTTTTTTGTTAGTACATGTTTGTAATATAGAATGTAATTTTTGTTTTGGGGAAATTGGTACAAGCATCCTCCCTAAATCTCTTCTTCATTTCTAAAGATTTCTTTTATATCTCATTTATTTATTTATTAAATTATGCAATATTGAACTTTCTGGGTCATTGTATTCAGCATAAAGATGTTCAATTCCATCCTTTTTTTCTTCTTTGTTTTTTGAGACAATGTCTCACTCCGTTGCCCAGGCTGGCCTTGCATGCATCGCAATCCTACTGTCTCAGCCTCCTGAGTGCTGGGTTACAAGCATGCGCCACCACATCCAGCTTACGTGGTACTGGAAAATCAAACTCGGGTACTTGGTGCTAGTGCTTAACTTAGCACTTGCCTGGCAAGCACTTTAACCACTGAGCCATTCCTCCAGCAATTCCATCCATTTTCCTACAAATGACACAAGTCATTTTCTGTGACTGAAAAATGTTCCATTGTGTATATTTATCACATTTTCTTTATCCATTAGGCTGTTTCCGGTACTTGGCCAGTATGAGTTGTGATGCTTCCACCTGGGTATTTGTGCACCAGTCTAGTATGATGTCTTTATTCCTCTTAGAAATGCACCCAGTAATGGTATAGGTGGGTCAGTTGGTATTTCTACTTTTCGTTTTTTGAAGAATTGCCATAGTGATTTCCATAGTGATTTTACTAGTTTACATTTTAACCAACAACGTAGGATGTTTCTTTATTCACCTGTATCCTCTTCAACATTTATTTTTCTTTTTGTGGCTTAGACAGTCATTCTGGTTGGGGTGCTATGGAATATTGAAGTAGTTTGTTTTCTTTTGTTTTCTTTTTGAAACAGGGTCTCCCTCTGTAGTACAAGTGGATCCTAAATCCCCTACATAGCCCAGGTGGTCCTCAAACTCATGACAGTTCCCCTGC
Organism: Ctenodactylus gundi; assembly: GCA_004027205.1. Taxonomy (NCBI): domain Eukaryota; kingdom Metazoa; phylum Chordata; class Mammalia; order Rodentia; family Ctenodactylidae; genus Ctenodactylus; species Ctenodactylus gundi. Next base: position 128,217 of record PVKB01001924.1, read on the forward strand.
CTCAGCCTCCTAAGTACTGGGATTACAGGCATGCACCTCCATGCCTGGTTTATGTGGTGCTAGGGAACCAAACTCTGGGCCTTGTCCTTGCTGCCCCACCACATTAACCAACCACTGAGCTATTTCTGCCGCCCGTCAAAGTAGTTTTGATTATATTTCTCTAGAAGCTAACTGTGTTGAACATTTTTTTATGTATTATCTTGTGGGTCATTGGCAGGTGGTTTTAGTTCTTTATATAGTCTGCATTTTGGTTCTGAATAGGTATGATCATTTCTGGGCAGAATAAAAAAAGAAGAAAAAATTCCCATATCTTTACCATGGACTATATGATAGTCCTTTCATAACTTTGCCTAAAACGAGGAGAAAGATTGGTATTCTTTATGCCTTCAAATATGTTCTATTTATGTTTACTGTATTTTAAGTTTCTTTTTTTATAACATACTGTATCTGTATTTAAAGTATATCTGTTTAAAATTTTTCACGTTCATTTTCTGATATATCATAATGAGATAACCTCACATTCAACAACTAATAAATGTTGTGTTTCCACGTGTTTTCACTACCAGAAGTGATCTGTAGCAATCACGCAACAGGAAGAACCAGACTGAAAGGCATTATGTCTCAGTAAATCCTTATGAAGTTTTTTGTTGTAATAGTATACATGTAATCTGAATTTAGATGTTTGTTAAATATTTTGAGACAAAGATCTTACTGCATTTAACAGATACTCTTTCCAACTCCTCATAAGCCTGTATCTCATTCTTATACCTGAACACTTCTTCAGGTGTAGACTGGATTCTAGTTTGACGTCACCTGGGACTTGGTTAAAGTACAAAATATCAAAATCAGTCACACAGAGTAATTGGAACTGTGTGCATCTGATAACATTACCCTTAAGTATGAACAGCACATTGATAACACTGCAAACTGAATCCTGCTACCATGATACAAGCTGTATTATACCAGACAAGAACAGTTAGCATATTTGCTCTCATGAACATGGGTAGGACCCTGAACTCAAGATTTAGGGCATATCTTTTAAAATACATATTAAATATTTACAAAATTGGGGTGAAGATGTAGCTCAGAGGTAGATGCCCTCAATGCTATCTCACTGCATAAACAAACAAAATTACATTAAACTAGTTAATAAAACAGGTCTGAATATATCAAAAACTGTTATGTACCTTACATTCTTTGATCAGAATGACACTACATCAAATTTCAGTATAATCAGCACTAAAGAATTTGAAATTTTAAAAACATTTTTCTAGCTGAATATGATGATACATGCCTCCCACATGCTGAGAGGTTGAAGCAAGAAAATGCCAAGCTCGAGCCCAGCCTTGGCAACTTAGCAAGACCCTGTCTCAAAATAAAATACTTAAAAGACTGGGGTTGTAGTTCAGCGTGAAGGCTGTAGGTTCAATCCCCAGTAGGAAAATTAATAAATGACAAACATCCCTGTAGCTCATTAATGATTCACAAAATACACACACAGGAATAAAATAAATTTAAAACTCTGTGTTTCTAAATTAAAATTAAGTCGAAACTGAAATTGGTGGCATGAATCTTTAGTCATAGCTAGTAATACTTGGGAGGCTAAAGCAAGAGGATCACTTGACAGTTGAGCCCTGGATTTTAAAGCCAACCTGGGCAACAGTACACAAATGAATGAATGATTTTGAAGAGAAACAATGAGGTCAAGATAAAGAGGGAGAAAAAAAGCAAAATTCTGACTATTTGTTTCAGCAAGCTTCCATGTAGTACTTATACATGCTAAACTTGGAGACACAGTACTCTGAGTAAAAGTACTCTAAATTAAGCCAAATGTGGTGATACATAGCTGTAATCTCAGCACTCGTGGAGTCTGAGGCAGGAGGATCGTATATTCAAGCCTGATCTAGGCAATTTATAGATACCCTGCATCAAAATAAAAAAATGGTCAGGGGAGTAGCTCGATCTGAAGGTCCTAGGTTCAATCCCCAATAACACAAAAAGAGAAAGAAAATACCATAAATCAATGCTTACTTGAAAATATGAAGCATAAAAATAAAGGTTGTAAAATATTAACAGTGATTAATTATGAGACTAGAAAACCCCAAATAGTATCTTTTAAAATACAGAATCGATGGGAGAGCTGAAGTTATAGCTCAGTGATTAAAGCACTTTCCTGGCAAGTGCAAGGCCCCAGGTTCCATTCTTTCGTTCTCCAGCACCACATACTAGCTGGGCTTGGTGGCACCTGCCTGTAATCCCAGCACTCAAGGGCTGAGACAAGAGAATTGCAGTGAGTTTGAGGTCACCCTGGGCAACATAGTGAGTTCAAGACCAGTGTGGTCTACAGAGTGAGACCCTGTGTCAAAAAAAAAGAATTGATAAAAATTACATCTAGTTTTTGAGAACAATTTCTCACTGTGTAACAGTGAGAATGTAACAACACAGTGGCTACCACTAAGGCTTTAATTTTATTGTTTTTTTTTTTTTAATTTTGCTTTTGAGATATCATTGGAATTATTTCTCTCATTTAAAGTCTTATATAGTAGTTAAATAATACAGGAGCTTTAAAAAGTATTCTTCATTTCCTGAATATATGAATCTCTTGTATTTGATACTGTTTCTAAAAATATGTAAATTTAAACATCTTTTTATCACCAAAATAACTTAAATAATGCTGAAAAACCTACATGTGTTTTCACTGTATGTGTGAAGACATATGTTTCCTTAATAAAATACATTGACATGCTAGTAAAAATCTATTACAGAAAGAATTGTCTTTGAAATTTCTGATTTTTATTTCTAATCCAGAGCAGTTCTAGACTAATTATTTCTGTGATCTTCAACTTGTTTTTATTCATTTTTTTCCTTGAGACTGAATTTGGTGTAAACATCATGAGTATGATTTTTAAGGGATACCAGTTTTTCTTTCCTTACCTCTTTCTACCAGCCCCTGCTATTATTTAGTTCACCTGTCACCATGTGAGAGACTTGAACATGCCTCTTCGTTAATAAGCAAGTAAGTGGTTATATAGTGGTTCAGTTTACAGTTTCACCCTGGAGAGTTAATGCAACATTTTCATTTTTTGCCTAATTTTCACAGACCATAGGGGACTAGAAGTCTCAGAGATTATTCCAAAACCAGGTCACACCACCAGGGTGCTACAGTTTGTCATCCAACCACGCTTGCATTATTAATTTTGAATTATATTTGCAGTATTCTTTACTATAGTAGAGACATTCCAATTAGTAGAGCCCTGATACTACTCTTCTGTCAGAATGTGTTATATAAGAAGTGCATTTAAAACATAATTTTAATAGGATTAAATCAGGACATAGCATAAACCTCCTTTGGGGAAAATTTGTGGACTTGGCAGTAGAAGTCTGCATTTTATCGGAGGTATTAGCATTTTTAGTATAGTTATGTATGTAGTATTGCACTGAAATTCAGCCAGTGGCCTCTGACTTAAATCATGAATCTCTCAAGTTGAGGCAACCAAAATCATAGCATGCAGTTAAATATTGAGCATCTCGTATTCCTGGAAAGATAGTTTACTCCATAGTATTAATTCATTAGTAACATAGCAATTTTAACCCATGTTATTTTCTTATTTTATAATGGCATTTTATCTAGGATCTTTTTTACTTAATAATTAAACCTTAACATAGTAAATTGAGTTTTATTTAGAAGCCATGATAGAGTTAGTTCTATTATTATTTGCATACAATTTTTAAATTATTAAAGAAGACCAGGGAAACTAACTTTAACTCCTGATTCATTTATTAAAAAATTTCAAATCATTAACCTTCTCAAACTTTTGGAGGATTTTACAGAATACTTAAAGCTATATCTATAAAAACTTATCACAGTGATTATTACATAGAAGGCCAGCATAAGATTTTGTTTACTTTTAAGAATTGAAACTATGAAAACAAGGGATTTAAATAAAATATATAAATCATTTTAAAAAAACAATTTTTAAAATGCAAGGATAAAAATTGGTAGAAGAAATGTTGCATAATTTCTCGATATAGAAAACTATTGTATCTTTTCCTTGATTTTTGAAGTATATAATTAATTGCCATTTCTGAACTTAATCATTTTTAAAGAGCTAAATATCTTTAGTTGCTTTTGATATTATATAAATAGTATTGATAGAATATTTGGAATTACTAAAAAGAATAAGCATTCCAAATCACTTATCAGAGTCTATGATATATTTTTTTCAGAGGTAGTAATTCTGTGGTAATTCAAACTCAAGTTTTTCTGAAATGCTGAGCCATCTTCCTTGGAAGGGGGTTATGATAGTGGCCAGCTGAGTTCAAACTGACATCAAGTCAATGGATGTGCAATAAGTCAGAGGAACCCAGAATGATGAAGTTATTTTTATTTTCCATATCAGCAATCAGTGAAAAAAAATCTGGTACTACTTTTTTTAAAAGAGACTAAACATTACAGTGGTATGTCTGTGTTATTTTTGTGTTATTTTCAATTTTAAAAAAATTCCTGAGATTTTAATAAATGACATCTTGATTATGGTGGCTTTTATTTTACAAAATAGAAAGTTGATCAACGCAACTGTAGAAGAAATGCATATATGATCACAAAACTGTAGGACATTCACATCTTAGAAGAAAAAAAGATGATGAGCTATCCACATTTGTATCTTAAGTTGCAACTGATTTGATTGTGGTTTGATTTGATCCCTGGCACTAGATTGCTCACAGATGCCAGCAGAGGACTTGCGAGAGAAGTTTCAGTTGAGTAAAAGCCCTGCAGTGTATTACACAAAGCTACATTAAACTGGCATATCTGTGGACATGCTTAATGTGTCATTCAACAGTGGAACAGGTTTTCAAAGCTTTTCTAATAATAGACATAGAAAATTCTCCAAAAGAAGACAAAGAAAGAGCACAGGAAGTAAATCTTAGCATATTTGGGTAATCTTTAGAGCCCAGTTGAGGATACAAGAATTAAGAGAAAATACAGAAGATATGAGTCAGTATGAAATAGAACATAAACCCTTTATTTTGGAAACCATTACAAAGTGTATAGAAAGGAATCTGATGGAAAAGCAAACCAGCCCAAATCATTCATTATGTTTCAAGTATTTGCATTCCCACGTTGGTGCTAAAAAAATGGCAAGAATTAAGTGATACCACATCATTTGGCTGTTTCTGTTTGTTATCTTGCTGAATACATATTTTTCAACACTACATTGTATATGGGTTTAGAAAATTGATTCAGCATATTTTTAACCTCAGAGAACTAATACTTTAACCATTGTTATATAGTCTTTAAATATGCAGAAACAATACCTATGATCCTATGTAAATTTTAAGTGAGTTTAACAAAACTAGATGAGCTGGAGACCTTGTTTTTTTATCTGCTGTGTTTTGTTATGTTTTGTTTTGATTTGTTTTGTTTGAGACAGCATCTCTCTCTGTAGTCCAGGATGGTCCCTAACTAATTGCAAAGATCAAGCTGGCCTCAAACAGAAGGCCACCATCCTGCCTCAGCCTCCCAGAGTGCTGGGATTACAGGCATGTGTCACCATGCCCCGCTCATGTGGTGCTTGCCAAGCAGCCACTCTTAACCACTGAGCTAGGCCCCATCCCCAACACCTACTATATTTCTCCCATTAGTAGTTAGAAAGAGGGCTGGAGGAATGACACAGCGGTTAAGGTGCTTGCCTTGCAAGTGCAAGGCCCTGAGTTGAATTCCTCTGCACCACATAAAGCTAGGTGAGGTGGTGCATGCCGGTAACGCAAACACTCAGGAAGCTGAGGCAGGAGAATTGCTGTGAATCCAAGGCCATCATGGGCTACCTAGTGAGTTCAGTACCAGTCTGAACAACAGAACAAGACCCTGTCTCAAAAACAAAACAAAACAAAAAAAAGATCCTGGCAAGACTGAACTAAGATTATTGCACAGTAACCTAGATTAAAATTAAGAACCTTGAACATGAGAAACTAAATCCTGTTGTAAATACCACATTTCTGGTTTTGCCAATTAGCTCAGACAGGGAGATGCATGCTAACTGTGCCTTTTATTCAGGCACTTACTTACTATGAACTATCGCCCGCTCCAGTGGTACTCTTTAAAGACATGGAAATTATTGAAGCATAGTAATGTAACAGTTCACGCTTCGGGACCAGAATTACGCTGAGTACTGTCACAGTCACTGAGCTTCAGGTGAGGCACTATAGTTTTAAAAAGGTGAATGTAATATCAGGATTGCTGTTTCATCGCCCAAATACTCATGGAATTTAGCATGGTTCTTTTAAGAGAAACTCTAGATAACAGTCTCTAGGGTCGTCTTCAGTATATATTGAATGAATAAGCATGTATTAGTGGCAGTTAATAAAAAAAGAGTCCTGTTCAGATTTCCTGCACAATTTCAAATAATGTGTATTCACATAAAAGTATCTTCATAATCAGCAGTATGTAACTGAAACCAATTAATTATTCTCTAATTTTATTTTTTGCTTTTAAATAATAAAAGCAAAATGAAATGAGCCAAAAAAGCACCTTAAACTAACATTCACAGGCTGGGTATCTTGATGACCCTTGGCAAGTTATTGAACTTTCTGTATATCATTTGTTCATCCAAAACTATGCATAATAATAACTGATACAGATAAATATTCATACCTAGAATTTTTTGAGAATGACACTTGTTACTTGATTTTGTCTTGTGCAGTGATATTTTGAAATGTAGCATCTATTTATAGAAAATATGACAGAATAAGTAGCATATCAGAAAATTTCCTTAATTATGTGTTGATGTTAAATCTATCTGTGAAAGGATGGGGTGGACAATGCTGGATAAATTACTAGTGTCTACATTGTAGATAGATGATGATAGGCCATCGTTGCTGAAAATACTTTGACACTGTGTTGTCTGTGAAGTACCCTAGTATCTTGGGTTGTTGCTGAGAGTTGTGAAAAGTGTGAATAATTATAATAAACATTTATGAAATAGCCAAAAACACATTTAGGTAGGCATTTTAATTTGTTGTTCATTAGAAAATTTCTTGTTGGGCTCCATATTTTATGTTAGATAAAACTTCAATATCTTGAGTATAATTTTTTAACTTCATAAAATATTGGGTAACATACATATTTTCAAGTAAATTTATTGATATAGTAAGATAGAAATAGTATAACCAGTGGAGTTAGCTGGAAGCCCTGCTCTGTCTGCCTCACTGAATTTAGACAAATAAACTGGGAATTTCTCACACATGCTTACTGTCTTCTTTTTCTATACGTTTATGTATTTGCTCATTGTCATATTTTGGATCTGAAGTATCCCCCAAAAGCCTCGTGTTTCTGCAGAAACTGTGTAGGTTTGGGAGGTGGGGCCTGGCTGAAAGAGGGGCAGATGCTTGGGGCGTGACCTGAAGGGACATGTAATAGTTCTGCACTTCCCCTCAGTCTCAGTGTTTCCCTGTGCGATTAGGATGTCTTTTTCCAGGGCAGCTCTAGCTCTAGTTGCGGCCTCACCTTGTGATTCTACCGTTTTCCAGCCACCCAACCCTGAATGGACTGGACCTTCTGAAACTGTGAGCTACGATAAATCTTTCCTCCCTAAATTGTGGATGTTGGGTATTGAGTCACAGCAACAAAAAAAGTAACTAAGACACTCGTATACTTCATTTGTAATAGATTTATGGTATATATTGTAATTCGGTTTATAAATGTAATGTTTATCTTGAAGATCTCTATCAATACTTTTACATATCATAATATTATGATGGAAATTATTTAACCCCTAATTCTTTCCTCCCTTCCATTTTTTAATAAAAAAATACCATGCCCTGTATACATTTCTTCAAATGTGTGCAAATATTTCTGTAGAATAAATTTCTAGGAGTGAAATTGCTGGATAAATGGTTTATGAGTCTTAGATTTTAGTAGGTAGGCTAATAACCTTCCAAATCTCACCAGTTGGTATACGATAGCCTGGTAATGAGAGATTTCATTTTGCTCTGTCATTAACTTTGTATTGTAATTGTTTTATTGTTTGTAAGTGTGTTGGGAAAAATATACTGTTTAGTTGCTTTCCCTTGCACACTAGAAATCCCAAGGACATTTTTCGTATGTATTTTGCCATTTGTGTTTCTTGAGAGTATAAGTCAACATAAAACTGTCAAACCTGGAACCATTTTGAATAGATATTTATCTTCTTAACTTTTTCAGGTGCTCTTATTATCATTATTTTATGTTTAACATATCCATCAACAGACCAATGGGCATATAAAATGTCGAGTATGTACACAATGGAGTACTCTTCCGTAAAGACAGGCAGATTTGAAGCTTTTGTAGGGAAATGATGACCATCGTGGTTAGTGAAGGGAGTCAAACACAAAAGGTTAAATATCTCATAGTTACTCTAATAGGAATAACCCAGAATATAGGCATTATATAGAAGCAAATGGGTCTGATGGGGGAGTTAGAGGGGAAGAGGTGCATACAGAAGTGCCAGAAATGGGAAGGGGAAGGAATTGTAATGTTGATGTGATACATATGTGTACAAAATACCCATGCTGTTTTGTAATCATTATGTATTGCATATATATTAAGAAAAAGGGGAAAAATCTCATCTTTGCCTGTAGTTGTGTTACTTTATTCATTTCTTTTGTTATTAATTAAAGTCATCATCTTTTTTCTTTGATCACACTTTCCAAACTATTATCTACTTTGATTCTTTTGAATAGTACCTTCTGGTCCTATTGATTAGATCCTTTAGGTATGATTTAGGTTTGATTAATTCTATTATTTCTGATCCCTTTGTAATTAACTACCTCAGTCTAATTCATTTGAACTTACATTGTTTCTAGTAGTTAATCATTTTTGTTTATAATTTGTTTTTTAGCAAAAGTTATTTAAGTTGACTTTAACAAAATAATTTCAGGTAGATGACTTCAAGAATGGTGTCAGGATTGCAGAATTAATCTCTAGTTGTTATTTTTTTTCCACTTCATTTCAGTGACACCAGAGAATATAGCCTCTGTGGCTTTTCATTCAAGTAATTTGATAAGTTTTATCAGATGCTAACTTACATTTTACACTCTTTGCTGAAAACCCATTTCTTCTCTCCAGGCCTTCTCAAATGTTTCTTGATATGTCTTCTTGATATGCAAAGTGTTTCACAATTTCACTGCAGTTTGCTTTCCAGAATCTACTTTGCAGTTTATTGTTTGGCGAAATGAGGGATTCTTTGTACCTGTGTAAAGTTCTGGGGAAATCCACAAATGTGTCTTAGATCTTATTTTTCTCTTTGTTTATTTCTTATGACGAACTCTTCTAGACAGAAGTTGGATATTTAAGTCTTTCTACACTTCTAACTTTATAACCCTAATAACTTCTCTGTGCTTCCATTTTCTTGTGTATAAAATGGAGATACTAATGATAAATATTTTATAGAGACTTTACATGAGTTAAATGAGATTTATGATGCTCACAGATACATAAACACAAAGGTTCAGAGTTAACATGCAACAAATACTAACTCTAGTAATGAAGGTGTAGTGTCTACTAAGTTGTGTATGTAAATATTTGTTTTTACTACATTCAGGGAAAGTTTGTTGGTAAAATCTTATTACACACTCATTTAGTTTTCAGCTGTACTGACTCTTGTCCTTTGTTCATTTATAGTTTTACTTTGATAGTAAAAATGTTGTTCCCAAGATGCTCAATACAAATACAGCAACATTGGTGGAAACAAGGATTTTCTTAACAGAATGTTTGTTGCGTAAGAAATAACATCAAGAATCAACAATTTGGAGTATATCAAATTAAAAAGCTTTTGCACAGTAAAGGAAACAAAAGAGTGAAGGAAGAACCAACAGAGTAGGAAAACATTTTTTGCTACCTGCTCCTCAGAAAAAGGACTAATAGAATATACAATCAGCTGGGGGAAAAAGACTATTGAAAGTAAAAGACCCAGTCAAAATTGGTCAGTTTAAAAGAATGAATAGTTCTCGGGAGTATATATATAAATGATCAAGAAATTCATGAAAAAGAAGTTTAGCACCTTTAGCCATTAAACAAATGCAAATCAAAACAACACTAAAGGTCCATCTTAATCCAGTAAGAAAGGCTATTATCAGGAACTGAAAAAGAAGAAATGTAGGTGAGATTGTGGGAAAGGGAACCCTTCTACATTGTTAGTAAAACTGTAAATTGTTATTACAGTTATGGAAATCACTACAAAAATCTCTCACGAAAACTGAAAATAAATATGCTGTTTGACCCAGCTGTACTTTTCTGAGTATCCTTTGAAAGAATTAGACATCATATAGCAGCGCTACTCGCATACCCATGTTTAGCAGCAAAACTGCTGAATCGTAGCTAAATCTTAGAAGCAGCTGATATGTCCATCAACAGGCGATTAGATAAGGAAAATGTGATGTGGGGTATGTGACTGTGTGCATGTGTGTGTTCTACTGTCCCATAAAGAAAGTAAAGCTTGAGTCATTTGTAAGAAAAGTAATGTATGTTTTATGACCATTATGTTTGCCATAAGAAAACACAAAAAGAAAGCTAAATATGGCAGTAGTTTCTCATGTGAAAATTCCAAAGCATAGAGTGAAAGTGAAAGAATAATGTAAAAGTGTGATGATAGGAAACAAAGAGACAGGTTTTGTTAGAGGGAAAGGGATGCAGAGGGGCAAGAGAACAGAAAGAGGGAAGGGAAGGAGTAATGAGCAAGATGTGATACGTGATGGAAACACGATGAATGTGTCACTTGCATTCACATTTCTTTAGCTTGAACTCAGGTAAATGGCCACACTGACTTTCAAGGAGACTGTCTAAAGACACATGAAGTAACCACTAGCATCTTTTCTCATACCTATTGTCTGTCCTTCTTTCAAGGAGACAGATAGGCCTTCCACCAAAGGGACTGAAGTGTTGTGTGTTTTATAAGAAAGGTAATGAATTACGAGAGGGCTAGTATATACACTTGGGGAACCACCACACTGATTTGAGTATGTGTCCGGAAGTGTATGCATTGGAAACTTAATCTTCAGTGCAACAGTGTTGAGAGATAAGATCTTTAAAAGGTGACTATGCCACGAGGGCTCTGCCCTCATAAACGAGTTATGGAAGTGGATTAGTTACCTTGAGTGGACTTCTCATAAACGCATGAGTTTGGTCCCCTCCCCACCTTCCTCTCTGATCCTTTGCTCTTCTGTGTTCCTATATAGGAGAGTACAGCAAGAAGGTCCTTGCTAGACAGGCTCAAAGGTTGTTGATTGCATAAGAGGGTGATATTTCAACTACAATTTTCTGCTAAGACTGTCTCAAAATAAAGTAAGAATGGGCATCCATAGAAAGAAGAAATATGTAGCAATACAAGTGAAAGAAGTTTCTCCAAGAAAGACAGTTTATAGATTTTTGTAATGAGGAAGAAGGACTGGTGAAGGATAAGCATAGAAGTTACATTGAGATCGTCCTGTGCAGAGTTTTAGGTGCCATGCTAAGGATTTGGATCTATTTACATGGATTTACATATGAAAC